>NMRB01006233.1:0-13071 GCA_002633025.1 Notospermus geniculatus
GTGTACACGCAAGAAACCTGGGGTTACCCGGGGTTTTGGTGGGTTTGGGATAGGTGGAAATACAGCTAAAAAAATAAAATGTAATTACTCAAAGAATGAGTCTTTGTACAAATATTATAGCAATACCCAAAGTCAGCAGGTTAAAGCCTAGTGTATACTTCGACGCACGACCACCGCCGGCGACCGACGCGCGTTCTTGCGTTCGACGCCGACCTCGTCGTACGATTTGGTCGGCGTCCGATCGCGAGGCTGTTATTACTTGAGTCGTTTCATAACGGGTCGCCGTCGCTAAAGTACGTTGGACTATGAATCAATTCCGCGAAGTCGGCGTCCATATTTGATCGGGCGTCGGATGCCGATGGTCTTGCGTCGAAGTATAAACTAGGCTTTACTCCTACGTGCTTCAGTATTTTCTCTCGACAGTTTCAGTGACATTGCTTCATGTCACCCCTTCTTTCCATAACTTTTCTGGAGAACTTGAGGAACGACCCATTCAACGCCCACTTGATCCTTTAAGTCCGTCGCATGGGACAGTAAGCCGTGGTGCCTGTACTGTACCTGTCACAGTGGGGCCTCACGTTGGGCGCCACTGTGACAGGTTCCTCTTTGGATCCATTAGTCGTGGTACAATTCTAGCCCCGGTATACATGTAGTTCTAGCCCCTGAGGGGCTAGAATTGTACCGGGGCTAGAATTGTAGGCTACCACTTCACCCTACTGGATCCTTTCAGACTAGTTGAGAGAAGACAGTGGTAACTCTGCCAGGGAATCGAACCTATAATCTGCCCTTTTCGACTTGACGTCTTGGGCTCAGAATCAATCTCTTTTGCTTTGGTAACATTAGTGTTAATCCTTGCCTAAGGCAGTAAGACGGGTGTGATAATGCATAAAAAATAACTAAAACCCACTGAGTAACTAAATCACTCCCAAGGGGATTGCCTGCTGTGTCAATTTAGACTCGACAAATGTTTGCTCAGTCGAGACACCCAAAGCTGGAGATGTCCAACAAGTTGTTGTCAACACATCGGGGTGTTAATTCTCAAAAATGGATGGTTCTCCATTAGGCCAGGGATTTTTTGCAAGACATTCCAGGACATTTTGTTGGCACTGAGTTATGTCTAGTAAAGAACAGACAAAAAGAACATCCAAGATCGAGTGGGACGGATTCTTATTCTGTGGAAACATGATGAAATTGTACATTCCAGTGGTGATATGCAAAGTAACTGTACAAATTAGGCAGTTTTGCAGCAGTGTGAGAGCACATTTGAGGCACTACTAATCTAGGAGATGTGTAGTTAATGCCGTATTTGTTACCATTTGTTTCTACAGCATTAGGAATCTGTGAACCATGATGACATCCTAGGTTCCAGTGATAATACACAAAATAACTGGACAAATTAGGCAGTTTTGCAGCAGTGGGAGAGCACATTTGAGGCATGCTAATCCAGCAGATTTGCAGTTAATGCACTATTTGTTACCGTTCCTTCCTACAGCATTAGAAATCTGTGGAACATGATGACATCCCGGGTCCCAGTGATGATACACAAAATAACTGGACCAAATGAGGCAGCTTTGCAGCAGTGTTAGAACACATTTGAGGCACTACTAATCTAGGAGATGTGCAGTTAATGATGTATTTGTTACCATTCCTTTCTACACCATTAGAAATCTGTGGAACATGATGACATCCCTGGTCCCAGTGACGACACACAAAATACATGTAAATGGACCAAATCAGACAGTTTTGCAGCAGCATGAGAGCACATTTGAGGCACTACTGATCCAACAAATTTTCAGTTAATGCCCTATTTGTTACCATTCCTTCCCTACAGGAGTGAAACTCTTTGCAGTTAGAAACAGGATGTCAACGGAATTTGCACATCAAGTAGAAATCAATAGAAGACTTAGAGGATGAAGAGATTCTGGTCAGGCCCTGCTACCATTACTGAACGTGTTGATGATCATCTTAAGGATGAGTCGTGTTCGCTTCTGTTGGCAATAGATCAGGATCAGTGAGAAAAATGACCAACTCGGTTGTCTAGTCAATCGAGGAATACATAAATGATGTTTATGCGCGTTGTGTGGTGATGTGTCTATTGTTGGTCAAATCACCTAATGCCATCAGTGGGCTATGATAAAGATGTACATATGATAAAAAAATAATGCTACAATTGTTGATATGCTGTTTGCGTGATGGTGCAGTTACCAATACTATGTCACCTCTTTTCAGTGGGAAGATGTGAAGTTTGGTCTGTAAATCTGTCATGCATTCATGAGGCAGGAAACACTATGGGCTGTATGCACCAAGTGAAGATTATCTTGAACTCGGGTTGAGCCACAACTTTTCCATTGTCACGTGATGGCCTGGCAAACCTGAACAATTGAAAAGTTGTGGCTCAACCTGAGTTCAAGATAATCTTCGTTTGGTGCATATGGCCCTGTGAGCCTCCCTTTTGCATTGGCACTGAGATGCAAAGTGGCGCTGAGATGCAAAGTGGTGCTAAGTGACTCGAGGACGAGTCATTTCTGTCCGAAGTGGGTGATGCTGCATTGAATCCCTTGCAGCTGCAATACGGCATGGCTCAGGGGCGGATCCACAATTTCGGAAAAGAGGGCATGCACTGAGCTAGAGACATTGAAATCTGCAGTGAATTTCAATGATTTGCTCCAAATTTCAGAATTTCACGGTGAATTTTACAGATTTTTGGCTGAGTGTGTGTGTGTGTGGGGGGGGGGGGGTGNGGCTGAGTGATTGGCACATTGGCCTGGGAGCTAGAAGTTAACTAACGTAGAGCACTACTTGGATGGGTGAGTCCTTTCACTATTTTCTCATACATATCCCACTTCCTTACTTGGCAGAATTTCAATTTTTCGCAGGCATCCACTCTACCTCCTACCTTTTAAAATGCAAACCTCATTAATGGTGGTTTTGGTGCTTACACTACGGACAGCCAAGTTCAAATCAGTACAATTTGGGAAAAAGTACATTTGATCACATGTTCAAACGATGTTGTTTCCTACTTGCCCTCTTTCCCTCTTTGTGCGTTTGAAATAATAATATCAGCTTGAAAAGTCTGTTCTCCTTAATGTTTTATTCCTTTGTACAACAAACGAGGAACCCTTGCTGACCTTGAAAGCAACTTCAAATGAGCTCGCTATGATTGATTCAGCTGATTACCAGCAAATACACCGTCTCACATCATTTGTTAGATTGTATAGCCGCTAGTCATGTGGATTTTTTGTGGGCAAACAGTATGATTATTGTATGATGCTGGAGGGAAGGAATTACATGTATAAATGTCTGAAGTGATGATTTATTATTTTGCTGTGGAGTATTTCTTTTGGCATCTAATGGTCGTGTCCCACTGGCGAATTTTGGTCTGCGACAAGGGACGAATGAAAAAATCGTAGCTCCTTGTAACAGTTCTTAGACTGTCGTCTATGTTCGCAGTGATTCTGTGGCTCACAGAAAAAATTTCAAAAAGTTGAAAATTTGCCCGCGACAAAATTTTAGTCGAAGTCAGTCGAAGTTATCTCATATATAGTCACACCCATGTCGTAGGCATACAGGATCGTAGGTCTTGGTTGTGGAAGAGTAACTGCGACAGTCTGCGAGTAGCTACGAGTAACGTGCGAAGAAACTACGAGCATCTACGACCACCCACGGCTAACTTCGTCTATGCCTGCGAGTGTTCGACCATCAGCGACTTGTTGACAACTCACGAAAAACTGTGAATGCTATATTGCAGCTTGTTGAGGGAATATCGCAGACTTCAGATTCGCCGCTTGTCGTCGGCAAAAGTCGCCAGTGGGACACTACTATAACAGACTTAAAGCCCTTTGTATTGAATTTTGTGGTATTTTCAAAGTGTTAAGAGAATGCAGGCAGAGGTCTCTTAGCCTCATGAAGGTCCCCAAAATGCTTGCCTGACTACGTACTTCAGAGAATCAGGACCTTCAGCACACACTGAAAACACTGCAGGCAGAGCTCTTAATGTGTTCAGACAGAGCATAGCACGTTTTACACTACACTGACGTCGGCGAATGTAAGCACTTTCTGAATTGAATAGTATGGCTTTAAGAGTTTCATATGATGGTGTGAATTGGAAGATCAAAAGAAATCACAATTCTGCTTCTGAAAAAAACATGGCGCAAAAGTGTACATAACATATATCATCAGCTGTCAGGTTGAAATCAACAACAATAGCATTACACAATCTATGCTACTGTAACCAACTGTTGAAGAAAAAATTAACCTTAATGGTCTTATGAGAGGTGCTGCCATCTCGAGACTGGGAGCAGAACTAATGACTTTGTGTTTCTCAGCTGAGGAGCAATGAAAAGATCGAGACAGCATCTGACTATCACGGCCCTGCCATTCCATCTGAAACCAGATTAAAGCCTCCGAGTGAACCCTCGTTAGATACATCCTGATCGCTACTTCTTTGGAACTCCTGACAAACCATGCTGCAACTGCAAGCATACACACGTCGCAGTCATTTCATGACATCAGTTAAGTTATCACGTCTGCTTTAAGCAGATCCTAGGTTCGAATCCCGGCCATATGGATTAATCAATCATCCCTGGTCCATCAGTCCGTGGCATGGGACAGTATCTGTGGTGCCTTGTACTTTGTGCCTTTGCAAGTGCGAGTAAAGACCCCATCCAAGTGAGGAACTGGAGTAGCTAGATGTCCTCTTCTGTACTTACCAGGGCCAATAATGCTATGGCTTCAACCCTGAAGATAAATCGAACACAAATCGCCATCCCACCTTCAAAACTCCTTAGTACCACGTCTCAGGTTCCAACTGCAGGCATACACCATTTCCTGATTATTTCATTGATATCCTTCATCAGTTTACTCTGACGAGGATTCTGGAAGGCCAAGGCCCGCATTCCATTCTAATTAAATCCTTTTTTTGGTGGCTAGTTAATATTCTTATTCCCATTCTTTGTCTTATCTTTGCTCATCCTGGATCATTTCAAATCTCAATATTGATTTATTGATGCATGATGAAAAATTTGATCACGACGATAAAACTGCACTCCAACTGATTGTTGGGCGATATGATGCTCATTCACCATTTCATGATGGCTGTTGTGAATAGGGAATCGTCCAGAGGGTCGTAAATTAAATCTAAATTAGATCTAAATGAGATAAGATTAAAAAGAACCTGAAGTACAATGCAGTTTATATGATTTAAGATGAACTGGTGTGTTTGGGAAGGGGAGGCAGATGGTACCCTTTCACAGCAGGGTCTCTGCCAGGAATTTTTTTGAGGGTACTAATTTCTTCAAAATCAGTAAAAACCCAATGGCCCTTTTCTGTTCCGTTGAGGGTACTAGCATAGTACCCTTAGTACCCTCTGGCGGAAACACTGCACAGGGATGGATCTATAGGATTTTGGAAAAGAGAAAGAGGGGGCTGGTGCCCTGTGCTAGGAACATGAAATTTGTGGCGAGTTTCAGTGATTTGCCCCATATTCGAGAATTTCACAGTCGGTTTCACAGATTTGTTGACAAAAAGGACCTGTCCGGGCCACACCCTTTTAAGCCCGTGTCACACTGTCCCGAAATTAGACACCCGATGGCCACACGAATATGGAATTTTGAATTTTGCGTGAAGATGGCCCCAAAGTCAACTTCCAGAATCTTGCAAATTTTCGACCCCGGTTCTTCAGGCTGGCGTTTATCAGTAAGATTTCCAAAAGTTTCCATAATTCGTGTGGCCATTGGGTGTCAACTTCGGGACAGTGTGACACGGGCTTTAACATAGAGCACAAAAAAAGGCCCACAAAATGATAGTAAGTAAAGTCGTCTTCGAATTTCACAAATTTTTTCCCTTTGTCGGGTCTTCCTCAGGCACTTCTTGGCTCTCTGCTAGAAAGTGCCTGAGGGACCCCGCTTGCGGTCGAAAATTTGCGAAATTCGGAGACGACTTTACTTATACTATCTTGATGTATTTCCAAAGAAAATAAAAAACCCTTGCCATTCCCAGCGGGGTGGGGCAAATTTGTATTCTTGTATCGAAGAATAATCTGTTGCTATAGTCTATAAAGATGATGGAGTGTGAATCATTCCCAGATAAGCTCGTCATCAGTATGACCAAAGTCGCTAATCATTATATGGGGATCAATCTAAGCACTGTGCTGATGACATCCCCGCAAGTGATAAAATCGCTGCCTCACACCTGTGGTCAGTGTCGGCCATGTCGCTGTCCAATCGGGATTGTGTATGGACAATATCTGATATCACTAAGCAATTTCTATTGTCGTGATTGTATCAATGCAGACATATACATGTACATATTTCTGTACAGAGTAGGTCATGCAGAACTTGATGAAAATGACTAAAATGAGTACAATGTTTAGCAATTCCTGGGTAGAGTGAATTGAAACCCTTGCAGCTACAGCCTTCACACTAGACTGGTACCCAATCCTAACTATTTTACATCGGGCTTTTGCATATGTTAGGACCGGGCGTGCCTACCGCCTTCATGCCTCTGATTGGTCGGTGCTGGCGCAGGTGGTAAGTATGTGAACTATTATGTTGATAGATTTTCTATTTATAACATGGAAAACTCCCGGCGTGATTGGTGAATTTCCTGGGTCAAAGGTCGGTCACCTTCTATCTGCATTCTGGTGCGTCAGCCGTATTGAGAATTGAATAAATTTACATAATTTACATAAAATTTTCAAGTGACGTCACTGTCAGAATTCCTCCACAAATGGCGGCCAAGACTGGTCCTACCATTCAAAAGCGACACCATCGGTAGGACCAGGTAGTCTACCTTCACACTGGCAGCTCATCTGAGTTATACTGAAAGGTTTCAGGATAGACTGGGGTTAAAGTGTAAAGTCGGATGACACCTCTACTGTTGTTGATATCGGACTATAAACCCAAACTTTTAACTTTAAACTTTTCAAATAATACATGAAGTAATGCAAAATCAGTTTGCTCTTAATTTTTCACACGAATGATGTATATAAAAAGAAGAATTAGTTCTGTTGTAGCCAGTTCCATATCCTGTTACCTGTTGCCTCAAGTCGTATATCGAATCAAAAAATCTAATAAGGTTTAAAAGGCTGGATAAACTGTATCCTGAAGCTTTAATGACTGCCTAACACCTCATGCTATGTTGAAAAACGTTCCGTACCAACGGTTAAAAGCTGCAATTCTCACCGCAGCCAACACTTCTGAATGCCTGTGGGAAATTCATTTTACGTGTGTACCATAATCATTCGTGATATTGCTGCCTTCTTCCCCCAATTACACAATTTTACACCTTTGCTCTACAAATGAGCAATTTATTTTCGCCTCAGTGACATCGGGTTTTTCTCTGTTGTTGTATTTCTCGTCGACTGACAGATCAACTGCAGTGCCATATTTCAATTACCGGCGTTATTACCCCGGAACTGCTGCTTTGATTATAACATTTATTTGGTGCCAAAAATAATCTCGAGAGCTGGAAATTTCGTAGTCAAGATTTTGATTAAGCTGCCATTTCATATTCCAGAAAATTTTATCTGTACAATGATTATCAACTTAAAAATTTTCATTTCAATAAAATCGTGTGACAGTCAAGTCCCTCTTTGAAAAATGTAAATTGTGCATTTTGGTCTTCAGGCAAGTTTTGAAATAAAAACTAAAAAATGTAAATTGTGTATTTTGGTCTTCAGGCAAATTTAAAATTAAAAAGTATTTCTTTAATGCAAAAATTAAATAGGTTGAGTAGTGTTCATATAGACCCAGAAGGGGAATCTTCTGTGTATCAAATATTACTATAAAAACCTAATGAATGTTTTCCAGCATCAGCTAAAAGCATGGTGCAGTCTTTCTTCTGATATGTCTTCAGAGAAAGTCATCAATCATCGCAACGGGGAAATGAGGAGTACCTAAAGTAATATCGTTACTTGTATGAGTGGTTCGTTATGAACAAATTTTCTGTCGTAGTGTAA
The DNA here is from genome assembly GCA_002633025.1 of Notospermus geniculatus. Taxonomy (NCBI): domain Eukaryota; kingdom Metazoa; phylum Nemertea; class Pilidiophora; order Heteronemertea; family Lineidae; genus Notospermus; species Notospermus geniculatus. The sequence continues at coordinate 7,958 of NMRB01006233.1, forward strand.
ATGAGTGTATTCTGTGCCTGTCTTCGGTTGTACTCGGCCCATAGATGGCCCAAGGAATTTGGCATGTATCGATGATTTGCAAACTTGAATGGCGACTTCCTGCATAGAAAGTGATGCATAGAAGATAGGGAGCCTTGATAGCCTAGTTGTTATCACGTCCGCTTAGAAGCAGCAGGTCCCAGGTTCGAATCCAGCCCAGCCATCTGGGATTAATCATCCCTGGCTCTCAGTCAGCCATCGCATGGGACGTATAAGCCTTTGCAAGGGCAAGTAAAAGACCCCATCCAAATGAGGAACATGAGTAGCTTGAGATGGCCTCTTCCATACTTACCAGGGCCAATAATGCTATGGCTTCGGCCCTGATGGAAAAATCTAATACAAATACAAATGCATGACCTACCATTGAGATTCTTGGGAATTTCAAGTCAACATGAGATACTCTCCGTTGGAGTGCAATAATGACACCAGTTGTTATACCCCCGCCAACGAGTTGGTGGGGGTATACTGTTTTCAACTCGTCCGTGTGTGCGTGTGTTCGTGCGTTCGTGCGTTCGTTCGTTCGTTCGTTCGTTCGTGCGTTCGTTCGTTCGTTCGTTCGTGCGTGTGTGCGTTCACCTTTTGGTTTCCGCTCATTTAAGGGAGAACGACTGCAGGGATTGCTTTCGTTTCAACGTGGTACATTCATATTGACCATAGGAAGGTTCCTTTCGAAAATCGGACTCGTAGCGCATCCAATATGGCCGCCGTGGCTGCCGTCTTGATTTCGGTTTCCGCTCATTTAAGGGAGAACGACTGCAGGGATTGCTTTCGTTTTAACGTGGTAGATTCCTATTGACCATAGGAAGGTTCCTTTCGAAAATCGGACTCGTAGCGCATCCAATATGGCCGCCATGGCTGCCGTCTTGATTTCGGTTTCCGCTCATTTAAGGGAGAACGACTGCAAGGATTGCTTTCGTTTTAATGTGGTAGATTCCTATTGACCATAGGAAGGTTCCTTTAGAAAATCAGACTCCTAGCGCATCCAATATGGCCGCCTTGGCTGCCGTCTTGATTTCGGTTTCCGCTCAATTAAGGCAAAACGACTGTAGGGATTGCTTTCATTAGCTCACCTGTGGTGAGCTCTTACGGTGTACCATTTTCTGTCATTGATCTCCACACACGTTCTTCAAGTGAAGGTCTTCTCTATAGCCATACAATTACCAACAACCAAAATCAAAATTGCCACACTGCCAGTACAACAACCATATTTCAGAGGTCCAGCTGGACCAAAAATAAGTGCAGCCAAAACAGGGTCTCGATCAACTGCTGATGGAGTACAACACTCCAAATGACAGATATTCTTGGTCAAAAATAGGAAAAATAGTAGCCTGGCAGTGGCTGTATAAAAGGAGCCAACAGAATTTTATTTTACCCATTGGTGAAAGTGGAGCCCTATATTTTTGCAAGGAACCTTTGTGTTACTATCCCTGTGCTCATTCGCCCTTAAATGACATTTTCCCAAAAATTCTCCTGCCCATTTCATTATCACCTGCCCTCAATAACAAGTTTTCACCTGAGCCACGAGGACCGTTATGGCGCCACAGCGGGGGTATAATTAGTGATTGCTCGCAATCACTGTATGTCTAGTTTGAACTATTTAAGAACAGGAATTGCCCTGCTTTATATAAAAGGCTGAAAAAAATTGTCTGTAATGTCTTGAATAGCTATGCTGGCATCAACGAAAACAGCCACATGTTTTATTCCTGTGGGTAAAATTGGCCGATACATCATGGCATTTGTGGTTTAGAACGTCCATACTCAGCAAGCAGATTTCCCTGGGAACTACCACTGCCAAATTTTCGTATTCTGTCGGTATGGGTAATCAATCAAGAACACAAAAATTTACTCAATGGGCTTCTGATCTCTCTCGTTAGCTCATGCACTTGGGGTGAGCTATTGTCGTGGTGCAGTGTCCGTCATCGTAAAGGGTTTTTGATTTGACCTACTTTTCAGGGTCACAGAGGACAAGTTCAAAATTTTGCCATTTTGGTGGCACCTTTGGTGGCTATTTGGCCCTGTTCTAACTTGGTGTGATCATATTTCTAGGTACCCTCTATTCTATGTTCAGCAAATTTTTGCCCAATTGGAATGCAAATTAGGGTTAACAGGCAGCTATCTTGGAAAATGGACTGTGGCACATATGTCATAAATTCTCAAGCCAGAATGTTTTGACATTGAAATTTTGACCATAATCGTATGACCCTGGAACTCAAGGCCCTGGAACATTTTGATTTAACAAATTGTCATTAGTTTTTCTGGTACGTTCCCCCAGGTGTCCAAATGGTCCATGGACCATTTCATTTTTCTCCAGTGTTCACCTTGTGACAATAGTAATGTAGCTTAAAGCCCTCGACATTAATTCAGAATAACGGTGTGCTGTGCTTGGAAACACTGCTCCTTCATCTCTTCCTCAAATGAGGCCGAAATCCCCTTGCATGGACAAAAAATCATCTGAAATAGGCTTGGGAGCCTGTTTTGAAACTTTACTTTGTGATATGCCAAATTGATCGCTAAAGTCTTGTATTAGCATACGTTGCATGGCAGGAAGTTGTGTTTGGAGTTATTTCCCAAGAAATTACACACAGGAACTTTCCAATCTGAAAACACCATGGGAATGGTGTTCAGAAGGCAAAATTTCGTGAATAGAATTGAACCAGTAGTTATTTCTGTTTTGATACGAACTTCAGTACTGCCATGGATGTTGTTGATGAAGAGAGGGCACATTGAGTCACTGCTGTTGGTGTGCTTTGGTGATTCAATATTTATTTACATCATTGGCAATTATTTACAGATTCTAGGTCCAAACTCTTATCCGTAACAGAACTGTTGTGGGTAACACAGCATTGTGGCCTTGCTGTGGGCCGAAAGCGGGCCATACACGATCAATATTATTGCACAGTATGGGGCTCAAAATAGGGACATGCACTTCTGGCATGATGGGTGGAAGAAAGATTGGAAATAATATTGCCCATTTTGGTCCTCATATTGTGCAATAATATTGAACGTGTATGGGTGGCTTAAGCTGCAGAGTAGTTTCAAGTCATACAATTAGTAGAATGGAAAGGGACTCAACAGCTGAGCAGCCATCCCTTAGGAAGCTAGCGATTTGGGGTGTTTTTCTTATCCCTGCTGTAATTTCCCTCGTAGCTGGATATTCTGGGTAGTTCTCTAATATCACTGAGTACTTGCCTCCTTGTTCAAGAATCACTTCAGGGTCTTGCTTGTTTTTTTGGTGATGTTTCAATTTGGTCAAGATGGCAAATTAATAGAAGCAATCAGACTCCAGGCATCCTTTGGAGGAAAAATAATGAGGAAACTGTGGAACCATCTTTTTCAGCCTGGAGACTGTTTTGGAAAATCTATTACAAAAATCCAGTTGGTCTGTTGATGGCTTTTATAAAAACAAAATCACGAATTCTTGAGGCAACTGGTCATAAAAAGATGGCCAAGATGACGATTAGTTTCATTATTGAATTGTCTCTGTGTGGAAGTCCAAATGATCTGGTCATTTCCGATCGAAAATTCATTCAGCGTTCTTAAAGGGAGACTCCACACATTGTAAACTTTTGAATTTTTATCAATCCATGGAGACTACTGCGATGAGTTGTGATGTCACTGATATCCAATAAAACGCACAAAAAACAACACACAGAGAGAGAACAGCTTAGTCATCTTCTGAAACTCAGCAAATTTTCGACCCCAATCGGATCCTCAGGCACTTTCTCGAAGATCCAAGAAATGATGAAAGTTGTGATGTCACTAGTGTCAATACAGGGGCGGATCTGGGATTTGCCAAGGGCGGGTGTCCAATCCATCCAAAAGGGGCACCTCAGGAGGGGGCGAAGCCCCCGACATGCACGCCGAAGGCGTGCGCCGACGGGGGGTCTGGGGGGCCTCCCCCCGAAAATTTGAAAATCTAGACGCTCTCAGATGCATTTTCCCGGCATTTCAGGGCATAACAAGTTGTGTGATTAAGTGTGCTTTTATGACATGAGTGGCGTCGAGGATTTTACTTGTAGTCAAAATGGACAACAAAGTGGAGGATACGTACGTCAAAAGTACCCAGTATATTTTCAAAAATGCAGCTTAGACAAGTGATAGGCCAAGGGACTACCGCAGATGGCCCTTGAGGCTCCTAATGGACACTATGGGGCAATTAAAACACCCAGTTCAGCTAAAAACAACACATTTTGAAAACGTGCGCTCTTCAAAAAAGGGCACCCTAAGCAAAAGGGCGGGTGTCCGGACACCCTGGACACCCCCCTGGATCCGCCCCTGCAATAGGCCGACGACCTTTATTGTAGTGAATGAGCTAATACTGTGACTGCCTAGACCTATTCGTTGTACCTTCAATTCATAAATATGCATTGAACACATATGACATCACAGGTGCTGTGCAATGGTCCCCTTGGGATGCAATAAAAATACTTAAAATGGTGAGGTTTTTTGGTGCTTTAAAAAATCTGACATGTTGCAGATATCAATAAATTTTAATGAATTAACGATATTTCAAAAATTCAAAATTTTACACAATGAATAGAGTCTTCCTTTAAGGGACTTTTGTTTATTTTTTTCATAATTGTTGAATAGTCATAAAAGTTTTTTTTTAAAGTTAAAAAAAAATAGTAATTTGACAGCATTGATAAACCCTTCTGTCTGGGGAAGCTAACCATCATACCAGCGCTTGATCGTCATTCATCGTCTCCTGGCTCATTTGATTACATTCTTCACTCTTCCTGATTAAACAGCATTCTTATCAGTAGCTAATCATGTAAAAGGCTTCGGTAGAAGATGTCCGTCTTTGTCATGTCTGCTAAGCTTGCTTATGTTTTGATCATATTTTCAAAGATATGACATAAGTATGATAGGGTTGTTTGTACCCTGAAAATTTTGCTATTGGTGCCCTTTCCGTCTGAGGATGGTTGTTCAGTCATCAAGTAAACGACAAAGATCTGTGCACTTCCGCCGAAATCTCAACCACAACCTCGGTCTGAAACTGAATGACGTAACGCAGACAACGCCACGACAGTGACTTGGAAGACGTTGCATCAGACTCAACCATTGCTGAATCATGG
>NMRB01006236.1:0-13063 GCA_002633025.1 Notospermus geniculatus
GTGGGAATTTCCCTATCACTTGATCTCCTTGGTGACGACGCGGGAGAGTTCACGCCTCACTATGGCCGCCATATTTGTTGGATATCCAACCCCAGCGCCGTGGGCCTTTTATTTGTCCTACCATTAGCGTTACTACTAACGGTGAATATTATACTTTACATATTCACAGCTGTGAACATATACAAAGCAACTGTAGCTGCAGAGATGGTACGGAAGAGGGACAAGCGAAGCTTACTCCTGTATATCAAATTATCTGTCATCATGGGCGGTACATGGATCTTCGCCTTTATATGGATTCTGACGAAGAGTTCAGTAGTCCAGTACATGTTTATCATCCTCAACAGCTTACAAGGCGCTTTCATCTTTTTCTCGTTCGTGTTTCGGAGAAAAGTGTATCATATGTTAAAACAGTACTATGGTAAGGAACGAAAGAGAAGTACGTCTTCGACAGGGAAGGCGGCGACATATTCGGTGACGACACCAACCGAAACAAACAATAAAGTGTGTGCGGTCAGACAAGAGTCTTTGGCAACCGCCGTCTGAACTGTTTTCTGGGACCAAACAAAGAGTGAAGTTTTCCTTTCTAAAGTGGGGAATCCACCTGTGATTCTCAACCTGATTTTTCTTTGTGACTTGCTTTGCAACTGGGTAATCGATCGCGATATGGCGAAGATGTGGTCATTAAACTTCAGGTGTGCGACCTGTATCAGTTCCTTGCGGTCATATGAATAAAGACAAGCAAATGCTTTTACTTCAGATTTGTACAGCATTGCATAGTGCATTTGTATTGCAAAATGCAAGTAAAAACATTTGCTAGTCTTTATTCATATGATCCATTATCTTTAAAAAGGTATACAGTGAATGGTACGATGTATTAAATTTCCAAAGTCCGATGACTTTTCCATCGGAGAGATCCTTCGCCTGAAGACTGCTTTGAATGTTGTAAAATAAAAATAAAGTAAAATTTCTCTGTCGAAGGGACTCGCCCTCTCTACCACATGAAGAGTGGTCCGACTGCCATCGAACCTGGAACCTCAGAGGTGACAGGAGCTGATGTTTGCACTGCGCCACTCTGACAGCCGGTGTGGAAGGAATCCGAGTCCCCCTGGAATCAAAGTCCGGTCTTATTGTTCAGTGAGGGGTTAGAATACATGTATATGGCTAGAGAGACCATCACCATTCGAATATAACCATACAATAGCGGGCTATTGTTTAGCGGACTTTTATTCCTAGGACCTCGATTCCTGTCACACTTGAATACCAGACACTGAGATCTGGGCAGCCTTGGAATAGACAAACTGATATTAACTAACATACCGTTTTCTGTCTCACGAATTCGTCGATCAACTGTATGATTCCCCAAAGTTTGCATCAAAGTCCAATATCTCGGTGAAATCGACATTCAGCAACCTTGAAATAGACAAACAGATTCAAATTTAATGAAAATTGATGTGATGATCGGATATGCGGCGGCACATCCGTTGACGAGCGCACATTGTCATCATATATTAGGAGAATTACAGTAATTGGTTCACCGACTGAAATTCACACCTATTATCCTCAAGCTCAGTGCGTCAATTTCCATGTTGGTCGTCAGGTTTCATAGCCACGAGTTGCAAACTCTTAAAGCGACTCTATTCCGTTTACAAAATGTACGAACCCCCCCCCCCCCAAATACTCCCAAATTTCATGCATACCCTTTCTGAACCGTAAGGCTGAAGCCGGTGTAACGTTTTTGAATGTTCCCCATCTGTGAGTGTTTCCCTGCAACTGTCTGACGGAATAAGCGACGACTTGACAATAGGGGACACACAAAGAAACATGTCGATCTATCTGCCAGCGTTCCCAAACAATAAGGGGAAACACTGACGTTACACTGGATGTAAAGCAGGTGTGATAGGGATCAAAGTCCCCCAAGAATCAAACTCTGGTCTTACAGTTCTGCAAGGGATTAGAATATATGGCTAGAGAGACCATGACCTTACGAATATAGCCTTACAATAGCGGGCTACTGTCTGGCGGACTTGCATCCTAGGACATTGATTCCTGTCACACCTGGACAAAACTGCTTTAACCGTCAGCCATCATGTGGACACTGGGATGCATACAACATTAACTATATTAAATTGCATCTTCTCAAATATTTTCCTAAGCAAGACAAATTTGTTTTACGATGAAGTCAGCGGGAGATATCCCCAAGCGACATTATTGGTGCGAGATCAGCAAACTGCTGCCGCTTTTCCGATCGAACATAATCTTTTATCCATAAAGGACTCGACAGCGCAACGCAACTCTTCGCCCGCGAAAATCCCGACAGTGCATCAAGTATTCCCCGTCATTTCCCGCCATTCTTGATCTGGTGGCGGGAAATGGCATGATGCGTATCTATCATTTCAGACCAAGTGAATAAGATAGTAGGCTACACTTCGTTATCGATAACAAATGAAAGCATCTTACGACATCAAGAAACGTGTTTACGTTTGAGCAGCAAGTCTTTTATGGGGGAATAAATCGGTGGGCTTGTACCGTTGATTTCCGCCCGGTCATGAATTAAACAGTTCGGGAGATTTAACGATCAGCTGGTCGGATCATCGGAAATGTATCCCGATAGAACTGGGGCTACGACAATTACAGTCACTTCAAATTTACTTGTCAGACATTATCGTCAATAACCATGGCAACTAATCTCATTCACGTGGGCCTAATTGTATCGGGTGAGGTTTCATCAAAGCTTCGAGCGCGGTGACGTAGGGACCGCCGCTAATAGGTCCTAGAGGTATCCTCTGGACAGAGGGTGAGCTTTGCTGTTGCCGCTAATGGTCTGGTTTCTGAATGGACTGGATGCGTGATAAATCACAAAGGGGGAGAAAAAATATTTACAATTACCGCGTTATTAATTTGCAATGCCATAAGGTTAATGAGCTTGTTATGTGTTGGAGATATAGCCTACATAGTCAATGAAAGTGTGCTGATATAAAAGCATATTTTGTCCATTCGCGTCAAAAAATGACACGCTTCAACCGTCAACCAAAGTGCGGCGTAGATGAATGATATTGCCTTCATTTCCATGATGGATTGGCTGCAAAATTTATATTTTTAGTCACACTGGAAGCAGACAGTCTGACAATGTTCGAGCCCTGCTGTTGACCTTTCCATACATGTACATATTACTTACTAATCTTGCTGGAGTTGAAGCAGGGAGTCTGAAAAAGTTTGAGCCCGACTGCCAGCCTTTCCTTACAGAATCTACCCCTACAAATCTCGCTGGAAGCGCCCATCAAGAGCCAACTTCCGCAAGAAAAGTCCCTCACGTGGAGAGATGCCTTAACAAACCAAGCCCAATCAACCCAAGGACCATCGATATGTTTGAAAACGGATAATTGTAGATTGGCCGCATTGCCGAATTCCTACTCATCAGACCGCTCTAAGATCAACTAACATAATTGCTCTGGTGATGCAGAAGCAGTGCTTAGCAAGTACCTCTTCGTAGCAATCTTTTGCTGTCAGGAGACTATTTTGATGTGCTGTGCTGCCGCTACCCCGTATTGCCTGCTCGAACAAAAATACATGTATAAGGCTAACTCCTACTGGTACAGAAGCAAAAATGCGAAGGCAACCGACACAAGCCCATCCTGCCGCAGCAGGGCCTTTAACTTCGCTCCTCTTCATCCACTCACAGAGGAGCGAGACCAAAGCCCTGTAATGGGAGTATGCAACAAGCCTGAAATCAGAGTTTCAGAACAGCCAATAATAATTCTTGTAAGAACGATATAAGGACAACGTAATTACGTGTGCACAAGAAAATGTGATGTAGGTTAATTTTCATTGTTCCTTAGCTGTATCTTGGTGACCCAATGACCAAGTGACCTTCTCACAGCTTGATACTACTTTTAGAAAGAAACCTAGGCCTACTTGACATTTGTGGTGCATTCCGTAGGCCCATTCTGTGGTAATAATTTACCACAAAGCGTACACTGTGTGCAACTGATGCTCGCGTTCTGTAATACCCCCATCACACTGAAGTAGTTCTCAAAACGTCCTGCCCCGTCCTAAAAAAATCGTAAAACGGGCTAGAACGTGTACCCTTGGCCAAATAATGCTTCGATGTACTGGAGCACCCTTCCCATCCACGAAGTTCGTAAAACGACTGTAAAACGTTGCCACTACGTCCACTCCGTTCGCACACAGTTTGAGCCCGTTCGGCAAAATTTTCAAGAACGTGCTGAGAACTAGCTCATTGTGATGGGGGTATAACCAGTCACAGAGTTCTGTAACCAATTCTGTGTGAGGTGAATTCAGAGTTCTGTAACCAATTCGCGTTCTGTAACCAATCACGGAGTTCCTTACAAAAAACCTCGACCAGGCAAATGCAAATGACCAATGCAAATTCCTCTCTCTGCGCGGTATTTGTAACCAATCACAGTGTTCTCTGCAAAAACTTCGACCTGTAGGCCAATAGGAATGCATGTAGGCCTAACAACCAAGACAATCTCCTCTATACGAGGTTGGCCTATATGTAACCAATCACAGAGTTCGTTGCAAAAACTCGACCGCTGTTTGCCAACAGAAATGCCTCTCATAACTAAGGAATACCCTCTCTTCAGGCTTGTGTGAGCCAGTGGTACATACATTGTAACTATATTCTTACCACTGTTTTCTTAATGTTTTACCTGAAATACTAAAAATGTCTGATGGGACTGTAAACACTTCAAACTTAGGTTTCCAGTCACAAGTATCGTTATGAATGATATGAATTCTCCCTTGAAGTGGCCAGTCACTCGAGGCAATGCCACGGTCGGTCATATAGATAGATCCTGATGCTCCTTTTCCAAATGGAAAATATCTCTTCAAGCCAAGGACGCTTGTGAAAAACTTTTTTCATGTTTGGATACCTGTAGGCCTACTTGACGTTGTTACTTCCTTGAGCCCTGCCGTGAATACACCAAATCCAAATGCAAAATGTTGTGAACGAGACCGCCTCGGGAGTTAACTCATCCTAGACATTCACGTTCATACACTCAATATACCTCTACATAACAAGAGTTGTTCCAGAGTTCTCTCATGAGCTGCATGGTATGGCAGCACATACGATACGGATATCTGAGTGAGATCATCTCCGTTAGCCATGTCTATGAGCTAAAACTACCTTGCTTCATCAAGACAACGAGTTTTATGTCAAGCTTTAGGAGCGCATGCCAGTGTGGCTGAAGGGATGAATGTCGTCCATTCTGAATCCTAACCCCTGGCCCCTATCTGGGCCCCTATCCCGCAACCCTTGAAACCTGGCCTCCTACCCCTGACCCCTAACGCCTACTCCTACTCCTAACCCTCACTCCCAATGGCCCTGACCCTTACAGGCAGCCCTTACCCTTGATATTGGGTACCCTCTTCCATAGGTTTAGACGACGTTTACACCTTTTACGAGACTATACATTCGAATTAAATGTAGATGTCAGATAGAAATCACCAACCTTCAGTTCTCTCTCTCGAGTGATCAGCAACAAGTTGTTGGGCGGTTTCCGCCCTCAAGGCTAGTGTTTGCTCTCTCGGCCGCAATCACCGTGTGCACCAGGGTTGTGTACCCGTACATGTTTACCTGTACCTTACCGTGTATACATACAGCTAGTTAGCCGTCCCTTAATGTTACGGACAACAACCCAATGGACTGTAAACACTCATCAGATACATGAGTTACGGCCTACCTCAATCTGAAAGGGCCCTTGCTTTTTAATTGAAATGGTACTCGAACATGAAGGGCAGCCATTGTACACATCTGTTACGGCAGCAACCTGATTGCTGGCGCAGCAAACATGATCTAGCACCTCATGCTTGGAGGAGAGACTAATTCTGGTGCAGAATTCTCGTATATTCTTGTAAATTGGCGGCTGATATCGGCACCCATGGATTCGTTGCGAAGTTCGAACTTATTAATACCGCTTACCACAGAGCTTGGCTACAGTAATTAACCATTGCGGCGGGTTCGAGATTTTGAAGGTAGGCCTACTTTTGAAGAAAAAAACAACCGTTGGAATTATACCCTTTTCGAATCCCTCCGCGAAGTAACCTACTGAACATCGAGGATATAGGGCCTAACATTTTCAGCGAATCCCATTCTTCCTAATAATTTTTGGAGGAAATTGCCACCCATACGTAATGTTTTGGAACTGTGGAAGGCAGAAAGAATCCAAATGAATACGTTCCCGCAACTCACATCCCATCAAAACCACACGTGAATTAATTTACATAATTAATTCACGAGACTGTCCCTCCACCGTGCTGCATATAGCATCGTTCAATCACAGGCCGTACTCGGTATGAATAGCCTTCCGCTCTTTCAATTGCCTTCTCTAATGAACATGAAACCTCCACTTACAGTCACTGAGGCTCTTTATAAGAAATTTATCAATCGCTACAGACTCAATTTATGGTCAATTTCAGCGATATCGTCATTGATGGAGTAAACACCGTATCTGCGGCTGAGTGAGCGAAATTTTACGACGTTGAAAGAAAGTATCGAATGGATATATTTTCCACCCGAGTACTCCATCAGTTTACGAGAATGAGGAACCCGCAGAACTACGCCACGACGTGGCGCTGTCAGTGTAAAGGCCCGTTTACACTATCAACAAATTCCCTGCAACACTGTTGATCAACATGAAATATGATACTCTCTCAACAATTTTTCACAGTGTAAACTGGTCCTTCAACACTGTTGATCAACACACCAGGACCTGCAACACTGTTGATAGAAATAGCTTTCTGCAGCTATTTTGTTGCATGTTGCAGGTGAGCTTCAACACAAGATACTGGATCAGCCAATCAGATAATGCACTGTAGACTACCTAGTCATGTGACAATCACGTGATCAGCCAAATCATGCTGATCATGCATGATTTTGTTGCATGTGTAAACTATCCTTGTTGAAGGAGGTTTTGTTGAAGCTAAATTGTTGATCAACTGTGTTGCAGGGAATTTGTTGATAGTGTAAACCCAACTTAAGACCCGGAAGTCCTATTTTCTAACAGTATTTCCATTTACTTCTTGCCCCCAAATAAACCACTCTCTTTGGTTCCATTTTGATTAAATTACACTGTCCTGTTTCATGTTCAAAGTTCTCCATATATCACTGCTTTGTTTCGTCAGAAATGCCACAGGATGCCAATACTGACAACGTCTTTTGGGGAAATTTCCACGGGAAATTGTGTAGAAAAATGTACACATGCTTTGACGACGTGACGTCAACCGCGAAAAAAGTGACGTCAGTACGTTATTCGGGTCTTATACTGACTGCGCCATCTGCAGTCATGTGGGTTCCCCATTAAAGGCCCGTGTACACTATCAGCATTTCAAGACACATGTCGGGACACATGTGTCCGACACAGATGGAAACAGAAATTTTGCCCCTGTATACACTAGACACATGTCGGGACACATGTTGCGACACATGTTGCTAAAATATTTTTGCCCTGTACACACTGTCAACATTTCAAGCAACAAGGTGTGTCCGACACATGTGTCCCAACATGTGTCCTGAAATGTTGATAGTGTACACGGGCCTTTAATCGAGACTGTAAAAAGGTTTCAGTTTATTCCTGATCAGGCGTCGTGTATTCCGCTTGGCGTAATTTTCAACTTTTGAAAGGATGAAAAAATCTTTACGGATATTGATAAAGTCAAATGGTTTATTGGTGATCAAACCGCGCGGATTTAAATAGCTGACGGAGGAAACTGCCACGTGTCGACGGTAAGCACGCGTCATGACAATTTTTCATGCCCCACAACCAGAGGAAACCGATCTCCCGTGAAGGCATCTGTCTACTACACAAGAAGCAAAACTTTCCAGTCATAGACATAGACAGAGTTTAGACAGAGTTTATTATTAACTCTTATTATAAACTCTCTTGACATAGTTTATTATTAACTCCCCTGACGTGATCGGCGAATGGTGTCGCCATCTCTGAAGCGATCGTGGAACTATGCGCCCTCATGTGGTGCACCCGACTGACATCTGACGTTCGTTGAAAGAATCACAGTTGGAGCAGAACCACAAGACAGGCTGACGGAGTCCTACCACCAACACCGCTCCCCAACATGACGTCGTTTAGAAAGAGGCCACCGTCCACGAGCAATAACCATGATCCGGGGACTGTGAGTTTGGCCGAGGTTGGAATGAACGGCCCGGATGGAATTGGTGCATCCAATGGGTGCGGTGGGGAGAATTTAGAAAGCAATCAAACAACATATTGCTAAAAAAGTAAAACTGCGACCGCAGGAAAGTTTTAGTCCGCAAAATAAACGAATTTCGAGGCAAAAGAAAGCTTCTAAGGGCCGTATTCTAGAAGCTTCCAGGGTAGAATACAAAAGATTAAGGTCGACCTTACAATTAAGGAAGCTTCTAGAATACGGCCCTAAGTGTGACTTTATTGAGCCACCTTCCAGCATTATTATAAATGACTGAAACGAAGACCATTTCACTTCTTGAAAAGCGATTACTTGCCATGCCGAGCCCGAAAAAATCTGCTTTGATAATTATTAATGGAGTGTTAATAAGAGAAGCTGTGTCAGTGCCACCCGGAGAACTTTGATCGATCTCTCGACTGATCGATCAGTCCCGTTATTGGTATTGGCAATGGTCAATCAATCATGCAACGACCAGTCAAACAGTGAATAACGAGCGAATTTTTTTCCTCTTGATTCTTAGCTTGAAGCTTAACGGTTGCCGAGAAAAACACGACCTGCCTGTTCCTTCTACTCGGTCACTATAATGGATCTTATCATAGTGAACCTGAGGCAACCCATAACCCAAAAGTATGAACCCTGCCTAAATTCAATCTGGCTTACATCGCTGCAGCCATCTGCGCTAGGCTCTGACTTAAAGAGCCACGATATTGCCACTTTTTGTCAACAGCCGGCGCCACCCGCGGTGATTGCATCATTCTCCAATACCGTAGTCTTGTCTTCCACCATACTGTCGGAGAATGTATGATCACAATGCGATGCACACGTGGATACCCTTGGAACGAGTCACTCGCCCTGGGGCAAGGTTGATAAGCGGTAGTTCACTCATTGTCAATAGAGGTCTCCCTTAATAACGTGGGTCCTATGTTTAGCGCAGGATAGGGAAAGAATACTCTGCCCCTTTAACTACAAGGAGTCGGTAAGACTTGCCCCCGACACTCTATCTCAGATTTTGGATCGTCGTCAGTCGGAAAGGGGGTTTTCAAGTAAAACTCACACCGTCCATCAGGATGCGTTTCCCTAGAATCAGAGGGGCGTGGATGACAGTAGTAATAACCATAATCTACACTACTGTGTACGCGATAGAACACGATTTAGCTTTTACTTGAGTTGACCACATCCCAGCCTTACGGCCTTTAACTGTATCTGCCGTAAAATGTAGGCTGTGAGCAAAGATGCGAAAATACGACAAAAAAGGTGATTCTCAGCAAGAAACTTAGAATTTATTTAACTGCGTTGGAAATTGGAGAAATCAGTCCTTGAACAAAGACTGGATAAAAAATACCGGCAAAAAGGTTGTCGGCGACGCCAATATCAGTAAATTGTAATACAATACGATTGCACCGATCTGTCGACGAGAACCTCCGATACCAGAAGGTGGCTTTGACCCTAGTTTCATCGTTCACCACCAGAGCGGCGCTACTGCCCTTACAAAAATGTACCACGTGTAAATGACATTACCACATGATAATGGGCGAAATTTACACCAAAAATGTGTAAAAGTACACATTTTTGGTGTAAAATTCGCCCATTACCACGTGGTAATGTCATTTACATGTGGCACATTTTTGTAAGGGTGACTATGACAAGGCTCTCAGTACTCATCCAAATATTAGCGGTTTGGGCATACAGCTCGCTGGGGCTGAGTAGAAGTATTTACAGTATTTTGGCGAGTTCATGACGACGTCCTTCAGGGCATCGACCTCTTTCCAGACCGGGGTACCCTCTCCGTGCACTGGAGCGACCGGCCACCGCTGACGAACAAAGCCAACCCCTTCTATTTCAGGCAGGACGATTCTCATCCCTGAGGGACTGAGCTTCCTCTCGGTGCCGCTAGGGTCCTCAATCATCACGAAATTCTTCGCCGAATCAGCGGGGTCCGACTTGCCGTGCTGGTGAGACAAAACAGACGGAAGCACTGGTTATTCATTTTGGATATACAGGTCATGGGCACAGTACATTGCATTACGGCATGCACGGTCGATTGAAACGACATCTTTGAGGACAATATCAAACTAAATTAACCTTCTGTGAAGATTCTTCTCCAAACTTGGTAACTCCAACCAACCACCTACCATCGACTCGAAATCGGTTCTGTTTCCAAGACAACCGCAGCCTGCCCTTACCTCGTCCCCTTTGTAAAATTTCTTGGGGGTAATGTAGTAAAGATTGTCCCTGGCACCCCTAAAGGGTTTCCCTGGTGTCCCGTCCCTGCCTCCTTCGTCCACTCTATCCGCCTGTGCTTTTTGCTTCTTCCTATCATAGACTGGTATCTTGTACGGGTTCCAGGTTTGTAAGGGGGTCATGTAAACAATCTCAAGAGGGATAGCGTACGACCATCTCTGCCTGAAATGCAAAGCCAAGGGACATACAAAAACTGGGTAACGTCAACCCTTTCCCATAGTCTGGTTCCCTTCGTACTTTTCAGTGAAAACCACGTTGAAGATGACCTTGTCGCAAAATCACAGGGCCTACGATGCGTGAAGTGTTCCTTAAGTGTGAGAAGGCTTTGGCGACTCACGTGACGTCTTTGCATTTCCGGTTCTTGTTGGTATCCTCGGTGTTATCATCGGTACACAGTCTGACTTTGATGGGGGCTACCTCTGGCTGGTCCGTCATCGCCATGTAGATACCGTGGTCAGCGTATGCACGCTTTCTAACGTTGGTTCCAAGGGCTCCTTTCTTAAACTCCTTGAAATACCTTGAGGAGAAAGGGGGCAAGAAATGGATCATTACGAACGTCCCACTTTGTGAGTTCCTTGTAATTGTTCAGGCAGCCTGCTTGGTGTACAACTAATTTAGGTAGTGTACAACTTAAAAAAAAAGTTAAAGTTTGGGTTTATAGTCTGATATCAACTACGGTAGAGGTTCTCATCCGACTTTACACTTTAACCCCAGTCTGTGCTGAAACCTTTCAGTAGAACTCAGATGAGCTGCTCATTCAGCGCTACAATTGAGCATTTCCGACCGGTACCCATTTATACACCTGGGTGGAGAGAGGCCAGTGAGGTAAAGAGACCTGCCCAAAGTCTCACGCCCAGTGGGATTCGAACCCGGGATCCTCTGACCGCTAGTCGGAGACCCGAACCACTACACCACCGGGCTCCTACAACTTCCCTGGCACGCTCAGGCAGGCTACGGCACGCTCAGACACCGCCAGGCACATTCTGGCACTGCCAGACACGCTCAGGTACCGCCAGGCATGCTCAGGCACGTTCAAGCACCCGTAGGCACGTTCAGGCACGCTCAAGGACGAGTGTACGCCTACCTAGACGTAGACCAACTCACCTGTTGTAATAACCAACGTTGAGTTTGGCCGATGACGTCTTGCTCTTAGCCCCCGGGGGGTACGCCGCCTCGCCAAAAGAATCATCAACGAAAGTAGCCTCGTAGTTGCTGAGCCCTGGCACCTCCGCCATCAGTTTATCCATAAACGCACTGTGATGACTCTCATCCTCAAACTTGATCTTGGCATTCCCTTTCTGGCGTGGATTCAACTGGAACCTACAAAAAAGGGTTGTTTTGATTTGGTCAGCGCTGCAGACGGTCAAACATTTCATTAAGTACATGTTTACGACTGTCTGAAAGCCATAGGCCCTCAACTGACATCTAGTATTCAGAAATTCTGATCAGAATTTGACCGTCTTAAAGGGGCTGTATGCCTATCGTGGATGTAGCTGCATCTGACTCAGTGATGGCTGCGACTTTCTCCGCACACGGCGGCCGGCGCTCGTACGATTTGTGACGCGGACAACAACGTCATCCATGTTTCACCCATTATTGGCGGCTGGCTCTGGGGCACAGGCCCTCCCCAAGGCTTTGTGGCCTTACCTCGCTGCTCTTGATATTTTGTGCTGTTCCACCGTCTTCTTGTTTTTAAGTCTGGCACTTAGATCATCCACCAGTCGGAATGCATGGAGTGGTACCTCCTGCTTCAGTGGATGACAAAGCATCCTGCAAAATGAAAAAATACATGTAATGTAAAAGTGTCTCCCAAACTACATGTACAAAGGAACCGCTAGAATTTTTGTCCCACCAGGGCGGCGCTGCGAGCTGAAGACGTTAAACAGAGCAAAGCAAGGCAATAACGTTGCGTCACTACGTCCGTGACGCAATGCAATAAGGTTGCGTCACTACGTCCGTCCGCAGAACATGACGTCAATTTTACCTGTAATTCCATTGGGCAAAAATGGGAAAATTATCTTTCAGTTCCATGATCTTTGTCGGGAGGAAGGCAAAATTTTGACCGGCATCAGGCCTGCCACTGTAGGCACTGTATCTGATCTTCTGAATCAGCTCGTCCCACGTGGCCGCATCTATTTTGTGACGGTCGCTTTGGAAGGGTTCTTCGATTTTCTTGCCGGTTGGTTGGGACCAATATCCCTCCAGGTAACAAAGGAGAGGCTGTGAAAGAGCGCGAAAGGAGTTAGCATTATAGGAACTGCCCAACATTTTATCCCGACAGGTCGGCGCTGCGAGTGGTGCGACCGAGGATGTCGCGTAAAGACGTCCTTGACTCAGTGCAACAGGGACGAATCGTCGGAAAAGACGTACAACCGCTCAAAGCGCCTCCTAGTGGCGGTAATTTAGGTTTGAAATGCAATACATGTATTTAGAAATGGAGTGACCAGGTGTACCTAAATACCTTGAAGTACTTGCGGTAATCTCGTATCAGAGTGTCCGAATCTTTCCAAGCCTTAAACCACTTTCTCATCTCCTCCATCTGAAGGTCCAGTGTCGGCTTGTCGAGGACCTCTTGTGGAATCCCTGGGTACTTTATCGGTTCAACTTTCTTAAACACTTTATCTGAAAAGAAAGAAGACAG
>NMRB01006237.1:0-13056 GCA_002633025.1 Notospermus geniculatus
CTGGGCAGCAGGTACATGGGCTTCTTGCTTTCCCACAGTAAAGCATAACATCAACGCTCAGCTAGGTCTGCTGGCATTTGCCAGCTCTAGTTGTTCATCTGTAGGCCTACTAGGACAGAATATGTAAGTGACCTGTCACAACTGATTCTTACTTGGTGAATTTGGTGGACCAAAGAATGCATTCACGCTTTGATTCACCTTCAGTTGCACAGCTTTTCCAGCGGCTGCCTTAGCACTCCTTTCACTATCCATGTAAATCAACCTGCATTGGAAGAAAGAACACAGTTAGGCTGTTTTTCCACGAGACGTTTGCGGACGCGGTTTCGGTGGCGGGAGCGGGTGCGGGTGAAACAGCTAAAGGGAATTACGTTGGATCGATTTTTTCCACCCGCGCCCGCTTCCTATTCCGCGCCCGCAAACGTCTCGTGGAAAAGCAGCATGAGACCGTGTTTCCACGAGGCGTTTGCGGGCGCGGATTAGGAGGCGGGCGCGGGTGGAAAAAATCGATTCAACGTATTTCCCTTCAGCTATTTCACTCGCACCCGCGCCCGCCTCCTTTTCCGCGCTCGCAAACGCCTCGTGGAAAAGAAGCTTTAAGCTGCTTTTCTACGTTGGGTCGATTTTTTCCACCCGCGCCCGCAAACGCCTCGTGGAAAAGCAGCTTTAAGCTGCTTTTCCACGAGGCGTTTGCGGGCGCGGAATAGGAGGCGGGCGCGGGTGGAAAAACTCGAACCAACGTATTTCCCATTAGCTGTTTCACCCGCTCCCGCTCCCGCCACCGAAACCGCGTCCGAAAACGTCTCGTGGAAAAGCAGCCCTACGCGGTGAAAACCGCTTGTGAAAACGGGCCTGAACCATCTGAAGCGTTTGATATGTAACTGAAGATGTTGGTCCATACGCCGACGTTAAAATCTCGTCCACCATTGTCCACGGAGGTTGTTTCTCCTTCAGTTGTGCGCCGATGGTCCGTTAAGAGAAGGCCAATTTCCTGCTGACTCGGCAGATTTTACACAGTTAAAAAAGGAGTGTTAAGACAACACTGAAAATGGGTGTTACTGTAACACCGATTATGAGTGTCCATTACCACCCAACACCAATTTTGGGTGTTATGTGTCTAACACTGTATAGTAGTGTTAATCTAACACTGTATAGTAGTGTTAAGTTAACAGCCAAATGCAAAAAAATATTTTTTTTAAACATGCTGAAAACGTGTTTTTCTCACAACACTGTCGAAAAATAGGTTTTAAACGTCCATTTTGGAAAAATAAAAGAAAGAAAAAAAATGTGCAGGCGGTAGGGTTTGAACCCAGGACCCTCTGCACCGCAAGCCCCTTCCAGATCCACAACACCATGATTCCACTTCAAAAACACGAGGGAGTTTTTGATATAAGAATGGCAAACTTTTTATTTTACACTTTAGACCTGCTTCAAAACAGCGTGAAGGAAATGGCAAGCAAAGTTACAATGATTTCATCACTTTGTCTTGAAAAATTAGATTTTGGCATGGCGAAATCAGCAATTAGTTATCAGTGGTAGCTAACACTACTTTACAGTGTTAGACTTTTACCTTAACACCATTAGTGGGTGTTCAAAATGGTTAACACCGATGGCTAACACCAATTTTAAGTGTTAGACATTCTCTAACACCATTTATGGGTGTTAAACGTTGTTAACACCGACCCTTCAACACTTAAAATTAGTGTTAACACGTTTAACACTCTTTTTAACACTGATTTATAGTGTTATCAGACAGTTAACACTACTTTTGGGTGTAGGCCCTATGGTTAACACTACTTTTTTAACTGTGTAGATAAAGATTGAGATTGGTATGCCCAGGAGGAGTCAGGAGAACCTTGTTTGCCGACATCTCGTCCAATTAAGAGATTGTAGCGTCCTTTTCAAATGTTGTTCACGCGTATTGAAACACAAAAGTCAGTCCGAGTGACCACTCAGACAGAATAGAGAGTTTTCGCAAAGCCCCCGAAACGTCAACGCGAACGCCAAACCCATTGTTCGATGCCACGAAGAGAAACCGACAAAAGGATCGGCGTTGAAGTTGGCGTTTCGGGGGCTTTGCGAAAACCCTCTAATTCCCATCGTACCTGAACGTGTAGTTGGTCATGAGTCCATCTTTGTGCAGGTTGTTCAGTGCGATCAAAGCGGCCGCGCTGTTTTGATCCCAGCCAATCCCGCCTGCTCGCATGGCGATTACCCCAAGTTTCAGCTCCTCTCCAGTCGAGGGATTCAGACCACACAATAAGAAGACTATCAGAACCAAATCTCGGTAACTTCCGCACCTGGAGATAGTATAAAGAATTGCTAATGGTATCATCGGATCTAAAGGAAATTAACATTGTGCTTCGTCAGTCAGTGACACTAACAGTAAGGTCTGAAAGATTCAGAAATAAGGTCCTGGCAACAACTAACATCATCATCGCAAGCAAACGACATCATGAGAGATTTCTGATCGTTGTTGTGGCAAAAATCCTGCTTCGGTAGTGAAAATAAGGTAACTTGTCCTTGATGGTTCAGAAACAGGGTAATATCGGCCACAAATTCAACATCTTCACCGCGACCAAACACCATCAACAGATTTCTAATCGCTGTGGCAAAACGACCTCCTGCTTTGCCGGTGAGTCTTAAAGAGAGATTATCAATAGGGAGGTTTCGCAAATCTGACGAAACACGAAGTACGAAATACGAAATTGGACGTCATTTCCATGACGTAATGTATTTCAGGAGATGGTTGGTACCATAAAATATCCCTGTTGCCAGAGCGTCTTTTAGCGTATCATGTAAGACCGAGAGTTATGGTGCATCTTGATTTTTAGATAGTTTCCACTTCGTAGATACGAAGTGGAAACGATTCAAAGTTTAATATACACCGTAACTCTATCGAACTAAAATCATACGCTGAGGAGACGCCCTCGCAGCAGGCGATATTTGTGGTACCAACCATCTCCTGAAATACATTACGTCGTGAAAATGAAGTCCAGTTTCGTATTTCGTACTTCGTGTTTCGTCATATTTGCGAAACCTCATCCAGAAACAACGTTTTTGGCAGCACACTATCGAGGGCAAATGACATGTCTGAAGTGGTGGGAAGTGGCTGATTCAACATTGACGAACAGTATCTCAAAATTGCCTCTGAAACTACTGGTAATGGTTTGAAAAATGCACCGACAGCTATTCCATTAGTTATGAATCTGATGCAACTTTTATTTAGGTGGGCGATTTCGTGCGTGTGCCGCTTAGCGGCCCCCTCCAGAATGACATCAATTAGTTGATGTGAATAACAATCTGTTAATGGGCGGATACTGTTTCCGGTGCGGTATGACCACGATGGTAAATGGGTGTACCGCTGGTATCGAAGTTACACTCCTGATGACGTCCACCAGACAATGAAAACGATGTGGAAGACTACGCTGATGAGTGAAATGCATCAAGCGACATATAAGTCGGCCTACTTGGCTCAATGCCCTTTCCCCACATCCATTCAGAGGTAAAGGCCACTTGATATAAAAAACGCAAAATATCGCTTATATAATATTTCGGGAAATTATTTCAACGGTTCTCTAAATGAAGCCATTTTCACTACCGTTACAATTTATAGCTAATTAGCCACCTCATTACTGCCTCCCTGCCGGTAATCATGTTCATCAAGGTGCCCTTAATTCAAAAAGATTGATCGCCCCTGCCTCAAGGTCTACTTCCGGTGATCCCTCCGCACGCCCCTTCACCGCCAAAAGAAACGGAAGTTAGCTCACAGCGCTGTGTAACTAATTACCAGAAACTTCATCCATCGATACTCGTGCTAATACCCAACAATAATCAGTTCGATATACCATTATGCACATTTCGGGTGGGGATCTGCAAAGTTGCGTCAATAATCGACTTGAAATCGCTATTCTTGGATTTTCGGAACAGCCCTCCCGGGACTAGGCCCCTAGGCTTCGTTCATGATTGACTACACGTGGTTGAAATGAAAAAGTCAAGAGGTGGGGGGCATTCTTGCAGCTTTAACCCAGTACCAACACTCAGTATGTTCCACCCCGACATGCCGAATCCTTCAGTTGAGGTTTTGGCATAATGGGTGGCGTCCACTAGAGCGCCGACAACATTAGGAAGGGTTCGGGAAGCAAATGTGTCATTTCGGCATTGCTTCCGCATCAAGTCCTATTGGTCGTTTTACCCTTTCCCGAACGTGCAGAAATGCCGCGAACTGTTCCGGAATGATAAAGACAGTGACCGGAACCTTTCAAGAATATGCGGAGTGGTTGCCGAATGAATGCGGATTCACTAAATTTGCATTCCGCGTCTTGTCCGCGCCCTAGTGGACGCTAGGTTTTACTGAAGCGCAGGTAGGTCACTGCAACAGCAGCGAAGAAAGGAAAGCGAGTTGATGGCAAGCACGAAAGATAAAAGGGTTTTTGTACATGTCTTTTGCAGTTGAGAATCGGGCTCTTCCGTCAATCGACAACATTTCTGTTAATGCCGAGCTTCGGTCCACATTGACCGATCCCAAGTTTGGTTTTTGTGACCACGGCCATGGGGCAGTTGTTTCAGGGCCTATAGATGAACGATATTTGGTAGGGCCTACTGACACGTCGAGGCCACACCGTTTGGTTGTGCCTGATTCTTTCATCTCAAATCAACATCATCGCTTTGCAGCATAAGTCAACTAGATAAATCTAGCCTCTGTTCGTGAATGAACATAGCAAGACATAATGTAAGCACAAATATCTCTGTTTGTGATATGATATCATAATTAACCTTTGAAGAATTGTTTACAAAGTACCCTGTACTCCCAATGAGAGATCTACGTGAAGCAGCTATATATGCGCCTCAAGCAAAAGACTAAAGGAAAAAAGGATTTTTTATTTGTATATGAATTACGTTTTATTGCATAGTATTTTGAAGTCTCGCTTCCAGAACCAGTGATTGCATATCGATGACCATCGATTTCAAACTTGAAAGTATTTGCCGTCATGTGTGTTCAGTGATGGCGCATGCTACATGTATTCTTGTCCTGTTTTAAAATGAAACTTTCTGATTATGTATCAGGAGACACCGTGAGAAGGCATCAATGTACACATCGACAGCAAAAGGCTACTCGTATAGATGAGTTTCGCTAGCGGCCATCTTGCCAAAGTTAGGTCATCGTCATGGGGATTTCACCGGGGATGAGAGAACCAATCATCTGTCACTCTGGAAAAAAATCCCCATGGTGATGACCTAATTTTGGCAAGATATGGCTGCTAGGGAAACACGTTTAGTTCTTGCAGTATTCGTTTTTTCAAACGGCCGGGCTAATTTAGGACTTCCTTGCCGACCAGTGGCGGAATGAAAATGCTTTCTTGTCTATTTATCGCATTTCCGTACCGTCAAATGGTCAGTGAGCCGTGAAGAACCCCGACCTATCCATCACTTAACCATTGCACGAATCGTTTATTTCACGCCATGGTTCGAATGTTTTGTGGTGCCATAACCATAACTGCTGTTATTGAAGAAATTGGTGAGCAATGTTTTTCATTTCATGCCTTCAACGTGGGCTATTGGTGCTCTTTACCATTTCAAGGAGAGCTAATCACACTCCTCAGGGTTTTGGAGTTAATTTCACCCCCTGTGATATTCTTACGTCAAGCACTGAAACCTGATATTGGGCTTGACAAGGTTTCTTCGTATGCGAATTAGTGTCATCTTCATAACCAAATACTAGAGCGGCATCCCGTGTGATTGACGTCACGTTTACCCCGGGATAGCTAAATGCTCAAATATCAACGTTTCGAAATCATATAATCTGATGAATAATTCCTTCAATANCGACTTCGGCAGGCTCGTGGTCTGCCGAAGTTGAGCGTAAAAATTTTTGCACACATGTCGGAGAGTATATCTGACCTGTCAGCTTTAAGGCCAGGTTCACACTGCGAGCGAAACAGCGAAGCGAAGCGATGTGGTGAAAAGATCTGGGAGCATGACAATGACCTGTAACGCTACAGGACAATGGAAATTCGCTTCGCTTCGCCATTTCGCTCGCAGTGTGTTCCTACCCTTAGCTTTAGTTGGTGCAGATCGGCTTCAAGTATAGTTGCAACTTAAAGATAATATATCACGACTTCATTGTTTACATTCAATGTTTGTAAACATGGATGTTTACATTATGTTATTTTGGACTTTTGGGACATGCCAACCCACCAAAATGAATACTTTTGGAATCAACAGAATTTCTAGAGGGGCATGCCACCAATAATTTACTCACAAGACAACGAAAGCCTGGACATAAACAAGCAAAATGTAAATAAACAATGAATTTCGTGGCCCGCGAAAATATCCGTGATACATTATCTTTAAGTTAGACTTGAGCTCTATTTCGGCTAAAGCCGCAGTGGTGCATAAGGGCCAGTGAGTACGTTTCCTAGTGTGTTCCGAGCAATGGAAATCACACAGAAAAACGGCCACACTGAAAAACGTTACACAGGTGTGAAAGGACACGAGAAGCGTGGTTATTGCAAAAGCCAAGTCGAATAAATCTTTTTAGATTTTCATTTCAAATGGGAACGCAATGTAACACCAGCCAGTGTTACCACATGTCACTGTTTTCCCTTTATATTTGAGAAACGGTCGCAGATAGATCGACACGTTTCTCTGCGTGTCCCCAGTTGTCAAGTATATCATTTTATTCCGTCAGACAATAGTAGAACACTCACAGATGGGGAACATTCAAAAAGATTACACCTGTTAACTTGCAAAAAATATCAGTCAAATATTGAAAGCCTACTTGGTAGTAACATAGTCTTAACTTGGCATTGATGACATAAAATCGAACAAAATCGAATACCTTACCGTGTAAGCATACTCAGAGATGACTAGGTAATTACAAATCACTGACGCAATGTACAGATACTCCTCTTCGTTTTCCCCGCGTCCTGTCCTGTCCCCCGCCGACGACGATCTTTACCAACACCGTCTCATTTTTCTGTTTTTGTTATGTGACAGCAAAATGAGCGATCGCGGTTGTCTCGTAAACTATCGCGAGAGTTGGCAGCCCCGTGACTTTACAGATATCGTTGCCAGTTTCTGCCAATATGTAATACACATGATTGTGGGTAGTTACAGCAATATATGAAATTAGATTTGACTTTTGTTTTATTGATTTCAATAGAATCGATTAGACAACGTACAACTAGCTGTCGATATAGTTTTTGCATCGCATAGCCTACTTTATACAAGTGTGTTCAAGCGTCACGGAAGTATTATAGTTCAAGGTAACTCCTTCTTCTGCAGTTTTGTCAGCATGCTGGGAAAGACGTTGGGCGGCGCTGCAGTCGTCAGCATGCCGGGAATGACGTTGGGTGGCGCTGCAGTCGTCAGCATACCCAGAATGACGTTGGGTGGCGCTGCAGTCGTCAGCATGCCGAGAATGACGTTTGGCAGCGCTGCAGTCGTCAGCATGCCGAAAATGACGTTGGGTGGCGCTGCAGTCGCCAGCATGCCGAGAGACGTTGGGTAGCGCTGGAGACGACAGCATGCCGAGAATGACGTTGGGTGGCGCTGCAGTCGACAGCATGACGAGAGACGTTGGGTAGCGCTGGAGACGACAGCATGCCGAGAATGACGTTGGGTGGCGCTGCAGTCGTCAGCATACCCAGAATGACGTTGGGTGGCGCTGCAGTCGCCAGCATGACGAGAGACGCTAGGTGGCGCTGCAGTCGCCACCATGCCGAGAGACGTTGGGTGGCGCTGCAGTCGTCAGCATGACGAGAGACGTTGGGTGGCGCTGCAGTCGCCAGCATGACGAGAGACGTTGGGTAGCGCTGGAGACGACAGCATGACGAGAGACGCATGCCGAGCTCCCGTCGGTTTTCGTCAGTGCGAGAGACGTTGAGTGGCGCTGCAATCGCCACCATGCCAAGAGACGTTGGGTGGCGCTGCAGTCGCCACCATGCCGAGAGACGTTGGGCGGCGCTGCAGTCGCCACCATGCCGAGTTGAGACGTTGGGTAGCACGAGACGACAGCATGCGAGAAAGACGTCACAAAATTAGAAGACTCTGACGAAAGTTTATATCGATGCCGTCGAGTGATATATTTTACAGCTCCTGCGACACTAAAGATCTGTAGAACTTTCAAGAAAGTCCAAACATAAGAAAGACCGCCCAGCCTTCATATAATCAGCGTTGATAATTATCGATTGTCCTTATTGAGCTCTATGCTTGGAAGATGTCCTTCACAATCGAAATGCTTTAGCTTTGTTAAAAGGATCATAAATCTGACCTACATGTAAGCGACATTTGTTTCAGTTTTTTTCTATTTCGTCGACGCATGCCGCTGGCCAAAAGGTAAACTGAATTGTATGTATGTATGATTCAGCGCTCGTTCAAGATGGCCGACTCTTAGTTGAAAAGGAGGTAAGAATGGTGGTTGGGTAAGGGTCAGTGATCAGCCCTTTTGCTTGAGACCTGTACAACTCAAAGGCCGAAATCATAATTGGGATTGTCAGTTATGTAAGTCTCGTAGAACCCTTGGTGGAGATCTTTGGGAAACATGGTTGCCTTGACCGCTGGATGTCCCCTCATTGTTTCGATCCAAGCGATGAATTTTGGGAATCTTTCTCCCAACTTGGGAAACACGGGGAATACTTCGAACCGTTCACACCATGGCCAAATCATCAGGTCAAGAAAGCTCGGGGTGTCTCCTAAAAAAAAGATCAATCAATTACATAACGAAGGCCTGGGCATATCTCAAACACCAGGGCAAAGTGCGGGGTGCCTGCAGCGTGCTATAGACTAGTTCCAGTCTTTGCCGCTACAATCCTGACTGTAGGCTACATTGGTGTGACCTTTGTGTGGTTTCATGGGGCGGGCTTCTCCATAACAGGTATGTGTATGCAAAACATTACAAGTCGCGTCAACATTTTCATCAAACGCTAGCCCAAACAACCCGAGTCCCTACAACTAGGTTCACACACAGGAAGAATAACAGGGCCAATGATGACCCTTACCTCCAAAATAGGCTCCTTTGACAGCCGCAAGTTCTTCTTCGAAATATTTCACCTCGGCGAACTGATCTTCATCTTCCCCGAGATTGCCTCGCACTGCCTTATAAAACTTGGTGATCAACTGGAAAGAAAGATGACCGTTTGGTTCAGGTTGAAATGGCGCACAACGGCGCAATTAGGATCTGTTTCCCCATCGTTCGGAAGATACAGCAAGACGACACCTTCGGTCATCGCTGAGGCGTTGTGGGACTGTCCGGTCATTCCACTGGGGACGTCACGGTCCGAGTCGACCAAAATATACAACGCACTCTGGACGATGCTGGGACCAAAATAAACGACGCACAAACGTCAACCACCGGCTTTGCAGATTCTGTGGTGGATAGATGGTTTCGCCGGCAGGACTGACAGACTCTAGGCCTAGTCTGTCCGAGTTGTGTTTGTGCCGGATGAGTGAGCAGGCTGACCAAAATCTTACCTTGCTAAACCTCTGAATGAGTACATTATGCTTGGCCTTGAGGTAAGGCTCAGTCGGCACCAGTTTTGGTCCTGGATAGGCCTCATCAAGGTACTCGCTTGTGACCAGCGACTCTGGGATGATTTTGTCATTGATTTCAATAACAGGGACAGTTCCTGCATCATACTTCTCCAGGAACCACGTTGGCTTGTCCCTCAGGTGGATGTTGATACATTCATTTCTGAAAACACGTACGAAACACCGCTTGATTTCATCCGATTTTTAGTGTTGCCACCTATTGTCGACTTGTGGTACTGAGGCTTAGTCTGCCGATGGCACATTCGGATTAGACCCCCTTTAATGTCTAGTTATCGATGGGGAAAAGTGACTCTCAAATAATACGAGACAACTTACGGTATATTCTTATATGCTAAAACAAGTCTTGTCCTTTGTGCGTATGGACAAAATCGCATGCTGTAGATTCGCACCTTGTCCTTAGTCAGGGGTGGACACTCCGTGTCTGAAAACAGAATACTGTCTATGAATAAGTTTTGAGAGATGGCTGGTTTTAAAGCCCCACTCTATGATGCATTAGGTTTTCTATCTCGTGGCAACCCATTCGGAACNGCTCAAATATCAATAAATTGGTATATACTGTATAATATGACTTATCCGGCCACTGCGGCCAACCTGCGAACTACGCGAATTATTGACTATACACGATCCAGGCCAAGTTATGAAAGGCCTAGTCAGGGTTACACATAACTTGGGAGTTTCTTTTCAACGGCAGACCGCAGTTTTATTCCACAGTAGGGCTAGGTTTAATTGACATCATTTACAAGTCGACAAAAGTGAAACTGACCCTCACCGAGGGATATCCATTACGATGTTCACCAGCGCCCGTATGCATAAAGGTGGAATAGGCTTACTCCAGGTTTAACTTCATGTTATAACGTTAAGTTATACCTGGAATAAGCTTATTCCACCTTTATGCATACGGCCCCAGGCGTAAGACGATTTCCATTGAACATGTAACCCTGACTAGGCCTTTCATAACTTGGCCTGGATCGTGGATAGTCAATAATTCGCGTAGTTCGCAGGTTGGCCGCGGTGGCCGGATAAGTCATATTATACAGTATTTGATACGCTGTATGTAAACTTGGAAGTGACACGCCAGTAAGGTAGTTATTTACACATTTTGGTGATCATGCCGGGCAAGTGGGAAAGTAGCTCTCGCCACTAACGTATAATATACGTTGTGATGAAATCCCTCAAATAGTTACTCGCTAGAATTCACGTAAAACGCATGGACAGCATTGAATCAGTACACTATTGACATGATTGAGGACTAAAGTAAACAAAATGATCATAAAATGTGCGATTTTCGTCATTTCAGTACTATATATTAGCGAACTATTTCTTAGCGGAAGAACACTCCGCCAGTGTGCGTAATCGGCGCGCCGCATCACATATCCTTCCATTTCAATATGGCCGCTTTTGTATGACATTAGAGATTGAAATCTGGCAAAGTTTCAAGCTCTAAGTTGAGAATGCCTGCGCTAGTGGTGTTATAGAAGATAACGCCATCTTAGTGTCAAGTGTGAATTATATCAAGAATATCACTTCCCACCAAACAGGCGTGAGACACGTTTGGTGTTCAACTCAGATGCCTGCCGGGAAATTGCATCACGACTTCCCATCACGTTGCACTTGGGTCAGACCAAGATTGGCCTACATTAATAAAAAAAATCAACCAATCACATTTAAGAATGATGGGCGCGAAATTCGCTTGGCGCTAAATAGCGATATTTCCCGGGAAACTGGTATTTAGTATTCTGCCATTGATTTGATACAGAGTAAGTTCAGAGGAGATAGAAAATGTTTCAGCAGAGATTTTCAAGTTGGAGATCACATTCTGGTGGAATTAATGCCCGATATGAGGATTATGGAGTTCTCGGTCAACCAGCGGTGCCATTCGAATCAGCGATGCCATTCACGGAAGGCAGAAATAGGCCTATTTCCACAATTACAAACATCCAACCGGAAACGGTTTACGAAAATCATTTGACTCCGGGGAATACGACTTGCCTTCGCCCAAAATACTACGGCGATCCGGATTAATTTTTACATCAAAAGAAGAAAATGGACCAATCGGAAAACGCCGAGGCAGCTCGAAAGCATTTCACGGTAAGCTAGCTTTAAGGGGGCGGTAGCCATAAGGAAGCGCACTGCAAATGGCGACTGAAAACAATTCATATTTTCATCAAGCAAAAAGGTAGCATCGATTTCATGTATTTCTATGAAATTGCTACTCTTGTTCTACACATCTGAATTGAAAACGATGTGCTTTCATCTTTCATTAATCAGCTAATTAAGCAAACAATGAGACCCCCCATTTGACGTTTTCGTCATAGATTTCTCGGAAACAAGGCGACTGGGACCTGGCGTTTTACCACAGAATGTTGTGGAATACATGTGTGCAGGTGCCGACGTTGAGTTATTTTGCAAATTCTAATTCTTTGTAATGATAATTATGTAATTTGTGCCAAAAATTGGTCAAAAATGAANCTCCCGAATCCTCTTGAATAGTGAAAAAATCTCAACGTTGCGCCCTGCGCACAAAAATACTGCTGCCAAGTGAAAAGAAACCACTGAAGTGCGATGCCTGATGGACGAGAAAAGTATTCCCAAAATTGTGATATTTTGGCCTAAACACGCCTACGCTTTTCGAAATACGCGGGCTATTCCTTATTGTCATTCAAATGAAGAGACCGCTGGGCGCATTCTGGACGAACCATGATCAGCTTGTCATTGACACCTAATTTTATTAACAATACATGGTTATTCATAGATAAAACAGTTCGACCTTCCACCACCGCAGTATTGCCGGCGCTGTAGGTTTCCACTACCGCCCCCTTAATTTCACCTTTAATGAATGAGATGAACTCCACTATGATTTTCAACCTCGATACCGTACCCGTCAGGCTACGGGTATACCGAACGCGATCCGTTGTCCTGTGCGTCAAAGGCTTTGTTAATGGTGAGCTTAAGAAACCATACGTTAACGCTAACGCTAACGTTATTGACATCATTTTGACATCACATCGATTGAATCTGTTGTATTTCTTCGGGGGTGACGTCATTTTGACGTAATTAGTGTTAGCGTTAGCGTTAACGTATGGTTTCTTAAACTCACTATTTTCCGCCGCACTGCACGCAAACAAAGGCTCTCAAAGCATAAATCGCATGCGTTGCCCTGTCGCATACGAATTCGCGTTCGGTATACCCGTAGGCTAAGAAAACGAAGTCGAAAATCATTTCCTGTGTAAAACCAATGCTGATATCATGGCGGGAGTGATTATAAGTTTATCGGGCTGTGATGCATTGTGGGATATGGCATGAAGAACAAATGAACAATCCCTTGGATTTTCCTCCAATGAACGCCAATTTCACTAAGACAGTTGGGTCTGCTTTGACCAGTCTAAAAAATGTCAGTGGCCTACCAGTGACTGACAAGCAGATACACAGTTGGGGATAATCAGTGTGGCTATTCAAATCTTGGGATACGCTGGGGAAGAAGTTCCGGTACGTCACACTCGAGCAGAC
>NMRB01006239.1:0-13042 GCA_002633025.1 Notospermus geniculatus
TTAGCTTAAAGTCACTTTATGAAACAGGCCCCCAGGTCACTATCGTATGGTCGTTGTGGAGTGATCTGGGAAAATACTAGTTTACCATGTCAATCTGATTGACCCGTGGTATTTCAAAAAAGATCCAGGAATTTTCAGCGCCATGGTATGGTGCCCATTCATGTCAACGTATGGAGTAAGTGTCGTTGATAGTCGAATAGAGCACTCCATGAATGAAGGTTGACGACACGCGTTTGGCGATAGTCTAGTGGCAATTGGCTTTTGAGCTTTGTCCTGTTAACATCGGTGTGAAGAAGAGGAACATGAAGTAAGGTGGATTATGGTTCCATTGGTCGTCATTGCTGGATTTATCGCTGGGACAATCAGCAGCTGCGGCGCTCGGCAATGTGACTTGTACTGCTGTGATCTATATAGCTTTCGACGTTGAGATTAACGATTAGCGCTCTTAGAAGCTGTGGAAAACCTTAATGCGTGTTCAGTAATTGGAAAGTCAAGTGTTTCTAAAAAGATGAGATGTCGGGCGACTGTTTCGAAGGATATGATCATCAAATGTGAGGAAAATCTGTAAATTTCTGCGATATTTCGCCAACTGGAAGATGGGCAAGTGATTCGAAGAGTTCTGGAGATTTTTAGCAGGCATTGAAACAATGAGGACTTCTTTCCATCTCAGCACTTGGATTGCTGCCTGCTGGCCGTGTCTATTACTGGTGCTTCTACTGTCATCGTTAGGGACGAATGGATATAGCACCAACGAAATTCTTGAGAACGCTACCAGGCCAGGTGAGCAATGTCGAGTGCAAAACTTCATATTTTGTTCTGATTTTTTCTTCAATTTTTTGTTAATCACAAATGCCAGGATAAATTCTAGGGTGCACTCGTAGTATGCCATACCGGTACCGATGTTCGTCAGCGAGTCGCCTAGGTGAGGGATATTGGCTGGTATTCATAAAAGTTAGCACATGCTTTTAATTAAGATTTGCACAGCGAGGTCCAATGTAAATGGACTACAAAACTTGAAGTAAAAGCATTTGCTAGCTTTTATAAATATCAGCCACTGTTTAGACAGCGGTATCCATCTGAAATTGTAGGTGTATGCAATTCTCCAATACGTTTTGTCGCTGTTTGTTTTTGAAATCCACAAAACATACCCCTTTAACTAGAATCTCCGATATTTTTCATATTTCAACGAATCTAGTCTAAACCGCCGAGAGGTTCTCAAGATCTGACTTCGTACAAACCGTTGGCATAATTAAGAATCTAGTAGATATTCTAATGTTGATGTTATCAAGACTTGATATCAAACCAATCGTATATACATGTATTTTCTGCCCAACATGGCATGCAATCCGTCGTCTCTTTCCAATTAATCACGGAAAGCTTCACATTTTGCAAATGAATATAGATATCTTATAGACAGACGTGCATTAATCTAAATATAAAAATCTTCATAGTAACGCGAAATTATGCGAAAAATTAATAAAACCCGATTTATATGGAAGATGGAATGACTTTTTTGTACCATTCAGACGACGAGTGCGGAGTAGTGTTAACAGCAAGACTGATAGAGCAACATGCCAAATACCACATGCATGGTTACACAACAAAATAATCGGGTATTTTCCCTGTAGGCTACCATTCCGACATGTCCGAGGGCTAATGAATCTGTATACCCGGTATTTGACCACGACATGAGTGCAAACTCAGAAACCCATTATAATTTGTGATGATACTATCTTTTTAAGGAAAGACTGGATATTTATTGAAATTTCAAGATTTCGTGCCCATCTCTTCATGCATTGGCACGTCATGGAAGCTATAATCGTTGATCACAATTTACTCTTGACGAGCCACTGCATTTTTCCACCGTTGCAGTGTTCATAAATTCCCATAAGTCCCTTGAGTCAATGATACAGCAATTTGATTGGCTCATTGGTGATCAACAACAGGGCGTAATAATTCAATTACATCTTATTGGCTAATACAAGCCCTCTTAAGGCACGTAATATTCTGTGATTGGTTGCTGTCGACCGGTGCGCCGGAGAAATGACTGGACTAATTCTGATTGGACGAATCGTGAAAAATTGTTCAGTTCCATCGGCTCTGGCTCACTTTAATGTAGAGAAGGTCAGATCTACGTCATGTACGACAACATAGGCCTATATGGGCCAAAGCGTGATGTCCTCACCTTTTACACATAGATCATGCTACGGATTAACAAGCTCTTTTGTCGCATAATGATGTATTAGGGCTTTTTATTCCGACTTTCTTTTCTTAGCTAATTGTCCAAGCCATTCAAATCACGCTGGCTAAATATCAACCCAATAACCCAAATATATTCCAATAAAAGAAAACATCCAGTCGTTTGAATAAACTTTTAGATGTGTGTCAATAAAAGAGTCACACATGAAAGTCGTTTGACCCCGCTGCAGGACGAAATTTGATTGTACATGTAGATGGATATGCTAAGCATATCTGTGCATGCTTCACGATATGTCATTTTTCGCAAGAAACCCGCATCTGAAACAACCACCTATCAGGGATCAGCCCTTCCGTGCTGCTACCCCGTCCTTTCTCTTGATTTCACCGGGGATTTCACCCAGCTCGTGGTGAAAAAGTGTCTTTTAATTTCCCTACATCAATATTTCCCACGGCCTCTCGACAAACATTAAATTTGAAGGTTATCGACTAAAACGAAGGTTAAATTCCTATTTCTGAGCGTCGTTCTCTCAGATCTACGTCCTGCATCCTGTTTTTATGACGTCATATCCGGTCGGTTCCCCTCGACTCGAAATGAAAATCGATGTTCGTTTTGATAAAAGAAAAGGAAACAGCAGCAAGCAAGCACATTTACGATGAGGCGGCTATAGTGGCGAAAATAATAGACAAATACATGTACATTTGACTAGAATTGTTGAGCTACATGTAGGCTATCATCGCTTCGACGGCACCACCATCTTGGATTTTTTGCAAACAGAACATGCGCAGTTACATCTGTGTGGTGGGCAAATTTGTATCTCTCGACCAATCATATGCGTTGATTTAGTGCCCACCAGAGAAGTGCGCGCGCACAAAATCTTCGTAAGCAAGATGGCGGGGGGGGGGGCGTCCGTCGAANGGAGTGCTTCTCGGTCAGTGTTCCGTCGATGGGGACCCTAGCCGACTTCCCCAATAGGTGTCACTAGTGGCTAAAAAGTAAATGAAACTGACATCCGGTCCTGATCAATTTCCCGCACAAAAGGCGTCCATTTTATAGGACCGGGTTTCGGTGTGCTGCCGTCTATCGTAGCTAGTATCCCCATTGGGGAATGCTGCCAGACGAGAGACTTTCTTATTGTCCACCTTTTGAAAAATAATGGCTTCCCTACCTGTCTATTTCATGGAAACACTTTGATACGGGGAACACTAGAAAACTAAAAACTGGTATTACACCAGCCCTGCAAAGTTATCAGCGTAAGCAACATGATAAGCGAGGTCAGTAGACTGGCAACCCTCCCTGAGCCACTCGACTCAGAATTTTCTGCATCGTCGGTCATGATGAGCAGACGAACTCAGTGATTACAACTTGCCCGCATTGACACCGGCAAAGCTGCGAAACGGGACGAAATTGAAAATTAATGCTTTCGGCTAATTACAAGAGATTGTGGGAGAGTGATAAAGGAGAGGGAAAATTCCCAACTAATTCAATTCGGCCTTGTAAGAAGTGTAATTTGTTAATCTTCCTGCATTCCTCAGTGTAATTCACGCATCTGGAGCAGACGACAGATACCGGCGGCCATGATTGGATTAAGGTGATTAGGCAACCTCCGCGCACGCCTTAAACTTCCTCCTCTGCCTGGAGACTGATGATTAGTTCGTGATGAAGACAAATAAGATGAGGTATTTTCACCAAAAAAAACCTTGGCATCCGTGAGTTACACAATTTTGATATATTGAGGAATTACCTTGAGTCATAGGACGTCGGTTGTTGTCGCCTTTTCCCCAGAATCGCGTTGATGTTCGTTATAATAATTAGGATTCATAGGCTTGCCTATACGGGAACCGTAAATGTACATTCTTTGGTCGGCAAATAAAACCTTACTCAAGAATCTACATGGCAACTGAAGGCTATTTCCAAACGGAAATTGTGGTAAACAACGTGAAATCCTTTCGCGAGTTTGACGAAACTGACAAATTCTCTGGGAACGAGATTGATTCCGTTTCGTTTCGTTCCGCAAAGTAGCATTAGCCATAACGGCTGTTGAAGGTGTCCGAATCTCGCCAAAAGAAGCGGAGTGCGATCTGCTCAAATAATCAGAAATCTTGGAAGTATTGTGATATTTAACGCGAGGAATCAATACCCTCTCTGGATTTATCCAAGAGTTTCTGAGCCATTTGATCAATAATTAGGCAGGGCAGGTCTTGGATGGAAAGAGCAAGGTAAATTGACTTAGAAAAACCGATTCGCCTAAGCATCCGCGCAGTTTAGGCGAGTTAGATCAAATTCGCGGCGAATTTATCAAATATTTACAAAGCGATAATCTTTTTGGTTGCTTGCATTGTGAAAATATTGTCAATAATCGCCCAGAAGTGATTGGCAACGGCTGGGCACGTGACCGGCATAGAATACTCCTTGATTTGATTGGGATGGATTATCCCCAAGGAGAGAGGCAGACGATGGTGTTGGACCTCGTCCTAGGACCATTCTCGTCGCCAAGGGAGTTTATTCCTACGTACAATGCAGAGCCACATATTAGAAGGCGTTCTGATTGGCCAGAAGACTCCATCCTATTTAGAATGACTTCTGACCCAATTCTGCGTATTTTAATGGCAGCAGTGGCGGCATGATTGGCCAGAAGACTCTGTCCTAATTAAGACTGACCTCTGACCCGAATTTGCATATTTCAATGGCAGCAGCGGCGGCCATATTAGTAGATGAAGTAAGCGATACGTTGATGGCATATTTTGTCCTTTTTTCTGTCCAAAAGGAAAATGAGCACTTCAATCAGAGGGACTTTCCTCCTTCTCACGAGCAAGCCAGCCAAACTTACTGGTCAATTCGTTCATATTGCTTTCACATTGCATATTGTATTCCCAGGGAGGGTACACAAAAAGTTGTTGTTCCGAGTGTGTGGCCAGTCAACGTCATTGGTGACCTTCCCGAATTGAGCATAAACTGGCCGCGTTTGTACAGCTGTGGCTCCCGGAACGCAATTACGGTCGTGCTGAACATATTTATGTATTTCCAATGATTTGATATANTTTGATCGATTTTTTACGGACCTGAAGCGGACGAAATCCGTGTGCCAATGAACCCCACTTTAATATAGGACAAATATTTTTCTACTTTCAGCAAAAGTGAAAGCTTTTGTCGCCTGTCGCAAGGAATGTGTTCAGCGATGTGACACGTTGGTGTACAGGTTCGAAAGGAACCAATACCACTGCCACAAATGCCTTGATGAATGCATGACACTCTTCCTTAAACAGGCACAGAGTGTCGGCGTTGAGTTTGGAAAATTAGGTACGTATTCCCGGTGCACACGCGAGACGACGATAGGGCCTCGCCTAGCTAACTCGCTAGCTTTGATCCCAGGGCCGTTGAATAATGATACCTCCCTCGTTGCACCTCGATCGTCTCATTGTGCCGCAACCGTTGCGCAAAATCCAGTGAGCCTTATGAGACTGGGGGAAACCCTCGGGTCGCAATCGAAATTTCGCGTACATATACAAGCTTCTCTTTCAGGCGATGAAGGATTAGTCATTGAAGATGCTGGAAAGGATAATGAAAATCATCGACATATTTTTGATGAAAGGAACACATATGTGTGCCCCCATGGTGTCAGGCACTAGGACACTTTGCTTTTTGAAATTAACCCATTAGTTCAGAGGGCTTCACTAGAAAATGGTAGCCTACCCTTTTGTCCTGAAATTAGGGTTATGGTTCCGAAGCCATTAGACCCTAATCTGTATCGGCCCACTATTGGAGAGACAGAACTTGCCAAAATAAAAATATGATTCATCCAATTCCACAATTTTCCTGGAAGCAAACCAGTGTACCCGGCCTAAACCTACCTAACACTACCACGTCCCTGCCTTCCTTTAATAATATACTGCCCTCAGACCTTAATGGGTTAATTCTCTGCTTTCAGGTGGTGATAAGAAGAGGAGGAAAAGGAAAAAGAGGCGAAATGACAAGAATGCAACGCTATGAGGAAAGTGAATCTGGGAGAGGAAAACTGTGAGTGAGGTGAATCAGGAATAGAAATTTTGTGGGAAAAGTGAATCAGGAATAGGGACACAGTGGGCGAAGTGAATCAGGAATAGGAAAATTGTGAGTTAAGTGAATCAGGAATAGGAGCACAGTGAGGGAAGTGAATCAGGAATAGGAAAATGGTGAGCTAAGTGAATCAGAATACGACTATGACTATGAATTTCATGGGCAAAGTGAATCAGTAATAGGAAGGAAAACTGAGGGAAACGAATCTGTGAATCGGGAATAGGAACACTGAGGGCAAAACAAATCAGGAATAACAACATGGTGGGCAAAGTGAGTCGTGATTAGGAACACTGTGAGCTAAGTTAGGCAAGGAACAGCTTAGCAAGTTAAGCTTAGACAAGGAACACTGTGAATAAAGTGAATCAGGAACAGGAACACAGACTGTGGGCAAAATGAATCAGGAATAGAACACGGACAATGGCAATGGTGACAATGTATTGGTGTCAGATGATGTATATATGTGTATCTATGTACATGTATTGTTTTATCATTATTAATGGATAATTTCAAGGCGTCAGTCTGATTGGAGTGTACCAACTTTTACTTACTACAGAAGGACAAAAAAAGACTTTACTTTCTTCAATATTTGGATATTTATTTCAAAACTAGGGTAGAACAACAGGGCTTGGATTTCCAAATCACATGTGAACTGAAACTTCAAGCATATTCATCTATTGTATATGTACCATTGGTACCTAAATGCAGATACACCAAAATTGCAGTTGTGAAGCCATAGACACATGGCTTCGTCACTGGGATCTAACTGCTCCAACTCATTGCATCAAAAGTGTCAGTGTCCAGACTTCAATTTGAAGATATCAACAGCCTGCTCGGTGGTCAGCAATGCCGACCATCACCAACAGAAGCTGGACCCTAGCACTGTCAGACCTTCATGACCTCACAACTCAATTTTGGTGTGTTTCAAACTTTACCACCAAAACAACACCAGGCTTTGAATGTGACTTCGGCTCCATTGCATAGACAAGTTAACATTCTCACGTACAAACACAGTCAACGACTAAATAATTATCGAAACAAACTGGTCCAGTAGGAATTTTACAGAGGTAGTCAATACAATGAGTTAACCCTTTCTCTGCAAGTGGCTATTCCCCCAAGCAGAAAAATGTATATGAACATAATTTTGAATTTACGGAAACCTTAGAGTTAAAGGCAGCAACTCCTTGGGATCAGTGGGAATGAGCTATATCAAAGTAAGAGCTGAATTCTGTACGACTAAAGTACACAGAAGAGTAGAGTAGAGCTTTTATTTCAATTAATCAGACTCCCACTGGTCACAAGTGGAATACTGCCGTTTAGAGAGCAGAAGTGGCATGATTAGAGTATTTTTGCAATCAATTTAATTTGGTATCTGAAATTCACATCCCCATGTTTCAGGTATGAAGGGGTTAACAATAAAAATAATCTGTAGTAGAGATATTGACAACAGAAAGAAGTAAGACATCACCACAGGATCACGTGAGTATTTATAAGAGTACTAGTATTCTGTACAGTGTCTCATGAGGATCATCCGTCCTCAGAATACAGTGTCTCATTGGGTGCATCAGTAACACAGAGTACAGTGTCTCATAAGGATCACTTACAATTTAGATTACAGTCTCATGAAGGATCATTTCTAACTATAATACAATGTCACATCAGGCTGTTTTACTTGTGAGAATATGGTGTAATGTAAGCCAACAGAGTATGGTGTCTCATGAGGTTCAGCTGCAACTCAGAGTATGGTGTCTCATGAGGTTCATCTGCAACTCAGTGTATGGTGTCTCATGAGGTTCATCCACTCATCTTCAACTGCATGTAGTGACATCTATGTGTTGCAACTTTAAACACATCTGGCAGTTTGTTAACTATGGATTTTTTTCTCTTATGTACATGTTGTTTTTTCCAATAAAGTAATTTTATTCAATTGTAAATACAACATTTGACAATGAAACTAAAGCTAGGTATCCACCATCGATTTTCAAGCTGATTTTGTGTTGCGACTTGCTTTGCAACTGGGCACTCGATCGCCGTAGTGGACTCGCTTGACGTGATTTCCACCAACAGCAAAGATGTGGTCAATTTCATTCGGCAATCGGTTGGTGACTGGTATCAGTTCCTTGTGATCGTATTCAATCGCGGGGTAGCAGGTTGCAAAGCAAGTCGCAAAGCGGAAAATCAGCACTTGGATTCCTAGCTTAACTGATAGTCTCATGCAACGGGCAGCTCTCTGCCTGCTCTGCTGAACCTTCATGCAGGCTAGCACCAAATAATAAGACTTCAGCACCTATCTATCCAAAAATAAAGGCTAACAATGGGAGAAGGCATCCCATACTGAAGTATGCACACAAGTACCGGTAGACTTGTTTCCCAAAAGGAGAGCAAGACTCCATCTTTGATCACCATAGCAACCAAAAGTGATGAAGGCACATCTGCTACAGGTATAATGATGTCAGATAATGGGCTGAAAAACTCGTGGAAATGTCATCGGCTGACTTAAGGCCCAATTAGCTCATTTAACCCCTTTATTGCCTGTAGCAGCATGTCAGCAAACTGTCTACCCACAGTAGTATCATGTAGGCCTAACGTGTGTTGAATTCCCTGTTTTTTGTAGAATTTCACCATCTGACCAATCGCAGCAGTAGTTGGCAAGAAGGTATTTCACCGGGCATATACAAACACTGCAAGAAGAGTGTGCAGCAGGCTGATGCCAACACTTTTCCTGAACAAAATTGGCAAAACCCTGTAGCCCTTGCGTCAGGGGTCAGTTTGTCCAACTTGACTGAATGCACCGCTTTCCTGGCTTTTACACCGGCCATTGAGCATTTTTTCAAACTTGACGAAACACCACAAAAGTTCAAAATGATGATACGTTGCATCCTACCGCCCAGCAAGAAGCCCGGTCCCCTTAAAACCCTCCTCTGGGGCCGATGAGGGAATGTCCTCGATCAAATAAGCACCATCCATAGGTTCATCGACCTTCAACAGGAGTACACATTCAGGTTGAACGCCAAGACTTCCTAGCGTGGCGTTCTGGTCCGTCAATTTTTTCCCATCCAGCATAAGATGTTGGTCAAATGGAGCCACCGAGAAAAGTTTCATTAACTGAAAATAGAAACGAACGATTGACAGCCGTTTCTTGACCTACTTGGGTCTTCCGAAAATAGGCCTTACTCGCAGATTTCATCAAATGCATGGAGGCTTATTCCAGCAAATTTCTTGACATACAACCTTGGGGCGATGGAGATTGCAGTTTCTCCTTCGTGATATTAGAGTGAGAGAAGACTTGTGGTGAGGCACCTTTACCTGTAGCTTGAGATCTCTGAGCGTGTNTTTTTTTTTTTAGGTTTTTATACCCCCGTACCCTTTGCCATGGTGTCTTTTAGTCATATCACCTTAGAAACTGGCTTAAATTGGCTGTTGACTGGAGTTATAGAAACCTTTTTAACTTTTTAGCTTTTCAAATTCCGTTAGAAGAAATGTCGCGAATGAAAAGTGCCCTTTTCCAGGTTGAAGTGCCCTTTTCACAAAGTTTGCACCGTTCCCTTCTGAAATCCTAGATATAACACTGGAAACTGGAGGCAGCAGTGGCGTCTGATCTGCTCTGTTAGTGTAAAGGAAGCTGTCTAATTCGGCAGATTTCACATACCGGTACACTTGTTTGTCATCAACTGGACACCAGTTCATTCAAGTTTTTGAGAGGGGGTGTATCTTATAAAGGCGCTCCAACACTTTTGAATTTTCTTGCTGAAGTTGGCTCTCTATGGGCAACACGGCCATAGAAAACTACGGACAGTAGTTTGTGTTACTGGTCAAGGTGTAGGCAGGGTTTCCGCCAGAGGGTAAAATGGGTAAAATTCCGTGCCCTAAAATTTTTCCAGGGTACGGATCCGTACCCTCAAAAATTTGATAAATTCACATATTTATCAGCAGTATTCATTGTTTTTCACCATTTAACATCATATTTCACGATGGAAAGTGATTTTATGCTTCAAAATACGCCTAAAATGGCACTAAACATCGTTTAAAACCAAAATAAACAAATAAATATAAAAATAAAAATTTTTCAAAAAAAAAAAATTTTTTCAAAAAAAATTTTTTTTTGTGGTCCGTACCCTCATTTTTTTTTCTGGCGGAAACCCTGGTAGGCTTTAGGAAACCAACAATGGTGAATTGCCCAAAGAGAGTCAACTCAGCTGCGAAATCTCGACTTGGAGTTTCACTTACCCATTCTCATCACTGGGATCACAGGCGTTCATCACTTCAGGCTGGAATGTTAACTTGTCATGGTGGCACAGTAGGATACCGTTGTTGAGAAAACTCGGGCGATCGCCTCGTCCAGGATTCCTAAAGAATGAATTCACATGTAGGTTAACCAAAGGGCTACTGACTTCAGTGGAAAATTTCTATCATGAGCACCTTTGGGACTCGCTGATTTGTAAAAACTTAAAGTCAAAACCTACCTTATGAACTTTCTCCAAGCTTCTAAGAAAATGTTATTGACAACATAGA
This sequence comes from Notospermus geniculatus, assembly GCA_002633025.1. Taxonomy (NCBI): domain Eukaryota; kingdom Metazoa; phylum Nemertea; class Pilidiophora; order Heteronemertea; family Lineidae; genus Notospermus; species Notospermus geniculatus. The sequence goes on from NMRB01006239.1 coordinate 10,763, forward strand.
GTTCTGTTTCTGCCAAGCTGAGTTTTGGACGACCTTTACCAAAGTAGAGGTCAGACAGGTACTGCTTTTGCTCAAGGGCAATGACCTTGTTGTCTTCCTTAGCTCTGGCTTCTTCAATAGCCTTCATCTGAAGTACAGAGAAATTTTCTATAGAAAAGAACAATTTTTTATAGAAAAGAGCAATTTTCTATAGAAAGAGAGCAATTTTCTATAAAAAAAAGAACAATTTTCAAGAAAGCCAACTTGTGTGAGAAAATTCTCATGTCGTCTTTATTGGTTAACATACCGTGCAATCTTCACAAGTGGGGCTTCCTTCCATGTACTCAGGGCAGTCGGGGAAATATGCCTTCAATCTTGTCCAGACTTCTTCAGAGACCAAACGACGGTCCGAGATATCAGTGCACAGTTTACCTAGAATGATGAAATGAGGAGACATCAAGAATCAAGATATGCTAGTCAACATTTCTGACTGCTATCTCTATCTCTTAAGTTCCACAACCAAAATTTTGACAGTTTTGCCCTTACCGTGTTCCTCACAGAGTATATCTTCATTGAATGCAAAACTTTCACCCGGTTCCCCCTCCTTCCCATTAGCACCCGGAGAATTACTTCCATTATCTTGGCAGTTTTGTGTCTTCTTCCCAGACACCTCCAATTTAGTTGAATCGGTGGTTTTTTTATCCACGTCGTCACATTTTTTCAAATCAGCTCTCCGTTCTTCAGAGATCTTAGCACCAGATGACGTGTCCGTACCGGATTTTAATTCTTCCTTCACACCAGGTAAATGCATTAGTTCTGGAACACCAGAATCTGCCAAGGGAACTGCAATGTGGCCATAATCTTTGCCCTCTGACCTGGCATTGTCTGCCTCGCATGCTAACGAGGAAGTCAACAAGGAATGTTCTGCGACAGAACCCGATATTTCTGCAGAAACTTTGGAGGAATCTTTCGTCGTCGAGTCTGGAACCTCTGGATCCATTTCGCCGTCACCGTTAGAACCTGATTCGTCCTCATTTAGCTGCTCCAGCGCCATCTTTTTCCAACTTCTTAACGAATCTTTCCCCACCCAATAACATGTTCCTCTGAAAAACACAAACAATCTCTTAACTGTTTTCATGCCAGCTGCAATTTTATTGAAGCTATTCAAACTTATGTAACACTGAGATCTTATGGGAACCCTGGAACATCTGTATTCAGGGTGGAAGTGCATGATATCAGGTCATTTTTACTATGGTACTCACTCAGGTTTGAAGTTCTTCAGAGCTGCTGCAATGAAGACGCTATCATCCGCCATCTTTGCCTTCAGTCGTATACAGCGGCAGCGTTCACGCACGCAATCCATACACAGCATGTCAGACGTCAACCTAGGCCCACCGTCGTACTTGGTATACAACAAATCTGCCTGTAAAGAGAACAATTTGTGGTTCAACGAAAATGAACTTGACACAGTAGGTTCGAGTTTAGTGACTTAATAGACAGATAAATCCAATACCTGGACTTGTATTATGTTGCTTACCCCAGCAGATCTGACACACTTCGCTTTGGTAACATTATCTGGCAGCAGCTTTTTATGACTGCACAGTAACTTGGTGTTGTCTATCTTCGGCGTATTCTCGGAATCTGTCAACCATTTTGACAGCCACGCAGTGGTCAGCCATTCATGCTCGCAATCTGAAATGCAAAATAGACATGTCAATCAAGCAGAAATGCAAAAGGGGACTGGTCAATCACTTTTTTCCTGTGTTAATTATAGATAGAGGACTCGGCATATGCTGCTAAAACTGCATTCTCAAGTCTAAATGTAACTGTGGAGGCATTTAGGCAAGAAACTCAAGTTAAGCCCTTCGTGGATGAAAATTTACCACATGATCCCCACACTTACCTTCTGTAAGTTGTATCATCTGATACATATTTTTCATCTCCTCTTGTTTAGCTTTCCCAGTAGCTATGTTCTTGTCCTTGAAAAAAGAATATATTTTGTTAGACCCGCACGTACGTCAAAACCTTAGTTCCAGAAAACTTTTCAATTTCATTGGACTCATATTCAAAGTGCTGACGAGGGCCGACACTGCAGCGGCCCGAAAAATTATAAATATCACTTTGAGAACCTCTAGTTACCCTCATCTCCATCATTTCTTTGCACCAGTCTTCAAACCTCTCATTATCCTTGTCCACCCCTTCCTGGACAGACAACGATATCTCAGAGTCGATTTCTTCAGGCAACTGGTCCTGCTCTTCTGACTTCTTGTAATAGACCAACATGTAGGCATTCTTTGAGGC
>NMRB01006242.1:0-13037 GCA_002633025.1 Notospermus geniculatus
AATGATGAGGACAGATGCTGATCCAGCGAAATGTGCAACATAAATCAAGCTCACCATGCAGTCCATGGTTTATACCGCACCCCAGAGGAAACCTCCTCCGTCAGAAGGTCAACCTCCATGTTCCAACAAATGACTAAACTTCAGAATTCCCGATTGAAAGTGACGTTACTACATGGCACACAATGGAAATCCTATTGTTGGATGCGGCTTATTCCGTCAATCGGCAACCTTTCTTGGCTTTGATCGAGGATTCTAAATTCATTCCCAAGAAAGCAACATAGGCCTACATATTGCTACAACAGGCCTACCTGGGAATAAGACAATTGTGTTTTATCCTGCGACTATCAATGCAGGTGTTAACTGTATAAAGATTCATTTGCAAGCCATGAGTTGGATTATGAAGTCAGAACTTGTGTATGCAAAGTGGATTCAAACTCAAAATGCAGGCCTACAAAATTTATCGATTATGCGAATGCAACTGGGCCAGATGAGATCGTAGGCATCCACGGTATGGCTCCAGGGAAGGCAGATCTACAGTGAATGCATAACAATGGTAAGTATAATAAATGACATGGAAATGGCCAATTAACAACCAAATTATGATGTATGTTTATGATTTGATGATACGAACACTGAAATTATGTACTAATAGATGTCACAATTCATCACGGTATACATGATGCAACGAGATGTCCAAATCTACGAGAGAGGAAATATGTCGAGAATGAACGTTGTATAAATCCTGAATGTTTACAACAGTTTGTGATCCAAATATGAACAGAATTCAACACAAGCTGTATCCACGAAGCCCGTCCAACTCTGGCAAGGCCTGACAGGATTCTGACTTAAGGAAATGCCAAGTGTATAGAATCAGAACATAAACGGCAACAGCTAAGGAAATCAACTCCAGATATCGTCTCTGACACACTGGAAGTAGGGGCCTACCAAGAAAGAAACTTTGGCCAACCTCAACAAGCCCAATTGGGGCCAAGTATTTTAATTTCATATCAAACAATCACTAAGTTAGCTTATTATAAAGAAAAGGCCAGCAGCCTGACCAGGAACTATTATTGGAGACTTGGAGTATGGAATGTGCCAGGAGACAGACTTCTTTTGGAAGTGATTAACTGGGGCGTGCATGACTTGAACAACGTTGTCTACCACACAAACCTACATGTATGAGAGATTGAAAGATAGCTAGTTCCAAATTCAGAGATCTTTATAATTCTCCAAGTTTCCAGATATGGAACTGCTGGAACTGACTGGTTTCATCCCACATACATTCCAATGGCTGAAACACCATGAGAAGATGCAATGTCAACAGACACAACCCCTGAGATATCATGAATGAGTGAGCTGAAAGACCANCCCCCCCCCCCCCCCCCATAACCAGAGGATTGAGGGTTGGGGGATACGGTGTCACTGACAATACCCACTTCCCAATGCAATGCAAACAAAAAGTGTCGCAGAAGCACAGCAAATCGGTCACCATAAAATCGAATAAGACTTCTCGATATTCCAGATTTTACGAGCATTCAAGAATCAGTCAGGATAATTCCACTTAATAACTCCATTCCAGGAGGATAATAAACTTGATATAGGGAGTGAATACCAAATAGCAATAAATATGTTGGACTATTGGATTCCCACGTGTCATTTGTCAACAAATTATCAAAAAGTCAGTCAAATGGTTGGCCTAGATAGTATCCTTCATTGAGAACCATTCAAATCGGAAGGACAGAGCTCAAAGTCAGTCATGTAAGCACCAATTTATTCCAATTCCAACTCCTGCGTTATTGTCACGGAACACAGTAGTGCCAACTGGCAGCGAATATATTGGCCTATGCCTGGTTAAAATAGGACGTGTGTCTAGATTAAATAGCAAACATATGCAAATTAAAGTTATGCTACATGTAGGATTGTTTCAGTTACAGCTGATGATGTAACATAGGAGAGGTATCCATGTTATAGTATGAAGTGGTATTGTGTTGAAACTACTTCAAATTGTCCCATTGCTTTCTTGTGTCATTCAAGGGACATCAGTCTTGCACATAGGGGAGACAGAAATAATTTTTCACAATTAGTGAACAGATGGGAATGTTGATTGATTTGAGCAAGAAGCCATGTCAAGTTATTGACATTTTTGTTGTGACATTGGTGTGTGACAACCTAGTGTTTTCTATTGTACCTGGTAACTGAATTTGACAATATTATGACAAGTGGGCTCTGGAAGTCAAGTACTGTAGAATGTATTGTAATTGTATGAAGGACCATTGAGAAGTTAGTAAGTTCTCATTGACATCGAAGCCCAATTAACATTTCCAGCTACATTTTGAATGCGAACTCGCCAAATAGAAAGAAGAAATAAATAGATCGGCAACTTCAAAAATATTGTACACCTACCCATTCTCAGTGCTGCTAAAGTCATTCACAGTCCTGCTGGCCACGTCCGTCGCCATTTCCAAATCAGATTCACAGTTTCTCAAAGATTTTACACCATATGCCACGAGTTGCAATATCGCCGAGCAAATGATACCACAACATCCAGTCAGTGGAATTATGACACTCTCACATGAATATATCAAACGATGCAAACCACTATCATAATAAAGTGATTAGTGCTCCCCGCGTACGGGCCGTTCCCGTCCCAATGTTGACATGCTCAAACGAGGGTGGATGTATCTGCGATACAGCCGTACGGCAACCACTTTAGGATTTTTGTTTATGATTGATCGAAGCTGCAGGAATTTCCCCAGGAGAGATGTAACATCGGTTCATGAGTGGTACGGATGCTGAAGAGGGTAAATAGATCGTTATGCTGTCATGGGACGACGTGAAACTTAAGATTATCTGTGAGAAGAGCTGAAGGAGCGGAGACAGAGAATCTGGAAGCGTAAAGTGGATCATCCACCGTGGGACTGGCTGAGTATGGATTTCACCCTCCATAGGGTTTGTTTAGGGGAAACATTTCCCATCCCCACCCCAAGTCAAACATAAGTTATAACTGAGTATTCCCAGTACGCAGACACTAGGTCACATGAATAAAGATAAGCAAATGCTTTTACTTGAATTTTGCAATACAAATGCACTACGCAATGCTGTACAAATCAGAAGGAAAAGCATTTGCTAGTCTTTATTCATATGAGCCGTTGTCTGAAAACTGTGATATGTGGCAGAATCACTCCCTTGGAAACAGTGAAGTTCTAAATGGGAGTTTACATCATTAGAGACATCTATCATTCAATAGTAGAACTAACTCATCCCAACAGCTCCCTGATGTGGTGGAACACCCCTAGTCCCACAATAAACAACCATGATGATGGAATCAGGAGGCAGCTTCAACCGCCGCCAATCTTTGTGGACTAAGTGAAATTACAAAGGATTTTCTATACTGAGTCCTGTACATACCGGTATCAAGGACCTTATTCACTAACTGAAGTCCTGTTTGTGGGTCTGGATTTGACTGGTTTTGTCTATTATTGATCCATATGCCAAAAGCACTATGAAATGATATGGAACCAGTCAACTAATAGGTTCCCAAAGTCCTGTGAAGGCTGTGACTACGTCCCCATGCAATCATGACCCAACACGACAACCCTGCAGGCTGGTTCACAAATGGGCACAGAAGAGACATCTACTGTTCGTCCATAGAACTACATCCCACTTTAGGGAGAACTTACCTGCTGGTCTAGAAAATCAAGCCAAAATTTGAGCTGTATCTCAAACTAAACTCCAATGCGCACCTCAATGTAATGCTTCCATAGTCTCCAGGTATCAAGTATTGGAGATATTATACATTACCATCTCGCACATACTGTGTGAAATAATCCCACAACAATACCTAACCTAGGCCTGTGATATTTACAATAAAGTTCAGAGTGTGCCCAGTGGGGACCAGAACAGCTGTCAGTTTGGAGCATATGATTGCTATCAATCAAAATCAATTAACCAAATGTGGTGAAGTGTAATGATGTTTTTCTGTGATATGAATCATCGTAAATCAGTCATTCTTCCCCAGCACTGCTTCAAGTTAAAGATCATCCAGAAATACACCTCCTTGGAGATCGTCTACGATTGTAATCATTGAGTGCACGGAATCTATTTCGGAATAGGTGCAAATCATATATCTGCACACCGGCAGCATAGTACGCTATAAAAACGTATTGGTCCATGAGTAACATTGATCAGTTAACTCAGGTAACATTGAAATTCCGAACACGAATTGGAACATACCAAACCAGTTAGCAAGCAATGCTGGGGAATTATGGAGGCATGCTAGTCTGTAGCTCATGGATCTGTAGTTGGGAAGTAATTGCACAGTCTTTCATCCTGATTTCAAAGGGCACTGGGTTCCTCTGGTTGTGGAAAGGGCAACAAGAACAAGGCCGATTCAAAGAGACACCTCGCCTCCAGTACCTATGTGGTTGGGCAGTGGGAGCTAAGATGAAACTGTCTCTTGGAACCCTCCATCCTTCTACCCTTTCCATAGCAGGGTTTTTTACCTCACTCCTCTTCATCCACTCACACAATTGTCCGAGTGCCTGAAGAGGACCGAGACCAAAGCCCTGCTGTAGGAGGATGGGAGCTCAGAGTATCCACTACAATGGAACCCCAACCAAGGCATGCATGGTTTGACTTCATCTGATGTCAAGGCCATGGAGGATCTGCCTGACCTCCGGCTACTGTCCTCTCTTCGTTGACCCTCCGCTATTTGTACAGAAATAGCACTATCCCCTAAAAATGCCCAACCCCCTGATCCTGTGATGATGCTTTGAAGCCAAACAGATCAACACTGTACTTACAGCTCATTCAAATCGTAAGAAAGCTTCACGTCATGAGAGTTGGGAAGATTAACGTCACTCATGGTCCCGCCGATTTCTTGGTACGTCCCGTCATCGTGGAACACATGACCTGTTGGGAAAGCAGCCTCACGACGAGTTACGGGTGCTGCATCGTGATGGACCACATCCGCTGAAAGCGCCCCCTCAGTGGCTTGGACTTTCACTTTGTCCTGGGCCTCGTGATTGGTCGCCACTGCTATTTCCTCATGCGGCATTCGGTCAAAGTATCCATGAGGGAAAGGTCCTGTTCCCGAATCATTCTCGAAGTCGTGGTAGGTCGTACCGACAGACGTGGCGCCCCCTTCATGTGCCAGAGTGAACTGATGACGTTGTTTAGCTGTCGGACTCGGCTGACCCAGTCTTTCTCCTCCTTGTTGACTTGTTGTCCTGGTCTCGTGAAATCCACCACCTGAAAGCTGAGGACTGCCACGGATATTGGTCACAGGGAAGGGTTGGTGGGACATCGGGCCAACGGCAGCGGCATCTTGATGGCTCGCCGACCTATGGTACTGCGGCATCGGGACTGCGGCACCCCGATCTTGATGGCTTGCCGACCGATGGTACTGGTACTGGTACTCCATGTTTCACCCAATTCGCAAAGAACTACGCAACAAAATTTGCCCGAGAAACACACTTCTGGATTCAAAACAGATTTGAAATGTCATGAAAAAGATGACCGTCCTGGAATCAGGTCGAAGACAGCAGCAGACGAAGTACTTCCTCTGCTCAAAGGAAAAGATCTACGTTTGATCGAAAACAGAGGCTCTGTGTTGAACAGCGAGAGAGACTACTCCCCATGAATCAGACGTCACAGTGTAGTGAAGTTTATAGAGTTTATTCTCTGATAAGTTCTATGTTTCAGGATACACGCATCGATACCGGTACAGGTACGGTGAGAACGCACCGTACCTTGCACACACCTATGACGAAGAAGATTCTACTGGAAGCAGACAGAATCAGACAGTAGAGTACCATCCGAACGTCAGACAACAGCACTCCTGGCTTATCCAAATCTCTCGAGTGTACGACAGTACGGCAAACACGAACGTGAAGTATTGAGAAAAGCAGCCGGGATGGCTCATCAGCCGAGCTCCCTCAGACACAATTTGTCACTCTGGGAAGCCAGCAGTCGACTTCCAAGTCCTCGAATTTGGGCCCGGGTGGGCGAGTATCCGAAAATTTTGACACGAGATGTGCTGGGGTTGATTGTGCCGCAGTTCATGCACAGATACAAGAACAACACAGTGCAGTAATCACACGAATGCTTCGAGAATCCTGCAGTCGGGACGGATTGTCTGAACCAGAGTTTTCCAAGGAGAACCAGAACCTAGCTCTGATCGGCTCTGGGGAATGAGCACTGATGGTTTATGGTTGACTGGTTGTTCACCAATCTCAGATATTCTAATGAAGGAAAGCAACTGGCTGAGCGAGAATGATCGAAACTGGCAATGAGATATCTGTCGATTGAAAAAAGCCCACCATGTCGGCAGAATATTAGGAACGTCTAACTCGTCTTAGAGGTAGAGCAGTGGAAATCACCTGAAAGTATGATAAAATTAACCTCCCAGGTTCTTGGTTGGTGAAAAACCCAACAGTTCCACAGAGAAAACAAACTAAACACATTCAGGTTCCAGATTTATCAGCTACAGGAATGGAACGGGAGGTTTTGTGGCTTCCCATGCTGCTGTTGGAGAACAAAGTTGAGTGATGGTCCGAGGTAGCTCCAGGATTTGGGAAATGAGGGGCGCCCTCTGCTGGGAATATTGAAATGCATCAAATTCCAGAATTTCACAGTCGACTTCAGATTGTTGGTCAAAATGGGAGGCGTGCGCCTGGGGTGCCCCCTCTGGATCTGCGCCTGATGGTTGGCCCTGAAGTGCAGATTGCGAGGGATATTTGAACACGGAATGTGGGAGAATTGGTAAAATGTGACAGGATCAGGTGCAGCAAAATTTAGTATGGAATGATACAGAGCAGAAACTGTCTCAATCCCATACCATGTTACATGTAGCAAACAAGACCAGGTATTGTATGAGTACTGATGGGAATAGGTAATGGTGTAACGTGACGGCTGTGGCAATCTAACCATCAGTGATGAACGTCGAGAATAGGCCATGTCGAAGAATCTTGGGAAAAAACTACGTCCCTTAGGATGGAATTTGTTTCTGCCGATCGATACAGCGAGACCGGGCATCTCGTTAGAAAGACACGTGGGATCAATAAAAGAAATTTATTTCAGAGTTCAACTTACTCATTTATCAGTATAGTCGCCATGTTCCTAATCCTTTAATCCAGATGATGCAAGGATAATCCCAAGTCAAATTGATCCGATTTGAGCTGCAATATACATGTAGCGAATCCTGGCGTGCGATAAACCTGCACAAGCCATACTCAAGTAAACCCTTACATGTTAACCACACGTTAGCAAAACAGACTATCAAAACATAGGTCCGTGAAGAATATTAGATCAACTTCATACAGGTGCCTAATGCAAGGGCTCTTGTTTCATTGGTCGAATTTAGGGCAGTCTCGGTGTAAACGTTGTAGTAGCATGCAAGTGAAAAGTTACAGAATCAAGAGTATGGTTTCAGGGTAAGTTGACCTTGAACCTAAATATACCGTAATTTAATTCTCCAGGGCAAACATTATAGAAACCAAAGGGTGAATCAGATGAGAATCTGTTTCATCCCAAACTTGCCTAAGTTCACTGCAACCATGCACTGCACTAACACATAGGAATAGGCCTCAGTGAGATGAAATTGACCTCAGTTTGATATATAGGCTTTGCAAAAAAAAAGTTATACATGTAACGGCAAAATTGACAACTTACAAATTCTCACATACTGATGTCCTTGGGCCAGTATAATCCTTGTGATCCCGTACACGCAGCATTGCCATTATTTTGATCCAAGTCTTCACCACCAACAAAATCTACAGAGTTATCCTGATGATGGATGTACATGTACCAATGTATCTCAAAGTAAATGGATCTTTATCGTCACTTCCACAGGAAATTTCAATGACAATGCAATGAGGAAGGAAAGTTGATCCCTGACTGGGCATAAGAAATGGGCCAAGTTGAAGAAGTCACACTATGCTTGAGCAGAAAAGAAACTGTAATTTTCTGAGATCAAAAGTATCAAAACATTCCAACGAGTTCTTCACAATTGACGACGATCCGTGAAGCTAGAGTCTAACCAGCTGATCACCCAGTTCCCATAAACACCAGACAAATTTGACAGTTTACGAAAAGTGCTGGCAATTGACCAATTAAAAACATCCAAACTCAATAATGATAATCCACTGGGATCGATTACGTATAATGAATCGATTCTTGAACAGAAAAGTGGTTGAAAACCAAGTTACAGTTTGTACAACACCACAAATGTTCCACAGCCAAGCGGTAGTTAAATGCACAAATCGGGAATAATTCACAGAAACTGCTCCCGTGGGCCCACACCACTCGAATAGTGTGCACATTCGTCAATGACGGCAAATTGACCAATTTGCTTTTAGATTTACAGGAAGTGTTCGTTGGTTATCATCCCACATGAGTCAGGAATTCTCTGAATGTATTTCTATTTCACGTTCCAGCAGATAATAATGGAATGAGGTCTGCAGCCCCTCGACTCCTGACTGACCCACCAATTAACGTCCATTAAAGATATCTTGAACGCCTCATGTTTCATAATCGAGTGGGAAATTAGCTTTCTCTCTTTCACTTTTCAAGAGGTCCAGTTGTTAGCGGCAGAAATCCTCCAATAACAACCACTGACATTAATGATTCTATCCATTGATAGCCCTGGCTGCTTCATCGCTTTTCAAAGATGAGCAGCACATGTCAAACTTCACAATGAGAACAGAAGCGGTTTCTATCTTGCTGTTGTTTGAATGAAATCATCTTCAATAGTAATAAGTAAAAGACCAGCCCAACTATATTTAATTACTCTGTAACAAATCATGTACATGACCTGGCAATTAGCTTCATTCCGAAGTCGAGGTCATGCACTCAGTCTTGATTTCAACGGTGGTTATTCCATTGTTGAGGTTGACGTAGAGGGACCCTGGTTTGACTGAAGCAAAGGCTTTGAAGACTCGAGAGAAAACACCGAACATAAAGCTAAAAATATCTTCAACATCATAAGGATCTGATAACGCTGTGAGGAAGGTGTTAGAATCCATGACATACATGTAGCAGAAAGGATCGGAGTGAAATACTCTAACTTCTCAAAGACTCAAACCACTGCCCTCCTGTTTCCTGACTGCTTGATGAATAATATCAACAACTGCCAGTTAAAGGATGCTTGATGCCCTTTCCTGACAACCCATTTGATAAAACCAAAAGACAAGATAGCAAAGGAATGCTACAAACACAGGGTAATACCGGTACACAGGAGTGCATGCCACCCTCTGCAGTCTTTGGAAGAAAGGCTTCGCATTATTTGGGACACAAACACACAACACAAGTATTGGTTCCATACCAAGTACTGGTACCCGTACTACCATTCAAGTGCCTAATCTGAGGTAGGCTATACAACTGAATAGAATAGGAGTGTAAATCACACAGTTAGTTAGAGCTGGTCTGGCCTAATGATTGATTTCATACCAGACTCTATTGGGTGTCTGACAGAGGTTTTTTCCTCAGCGATAGGCTACAAATGATGATGGAATTAGTGCAAATTATCATAAAAATCATCGCACTGTATTGAAAGGATTGAGTACTTACATGTTAAATCGTAACCACCATGGTTTTCATAAGTCATTGACATAATATTGCTTGTGGTGAAGTACATGTGTGTGGAAGGGTGGACTCTTGTCCTAGTATTCCACCCCCAGAAGACTGTCACACTTGTGAGAAGAGGCCAAGTATTTTGCCCCTCACTGAAAAAAAGACCTCTGAACATATCTGCAAGTCCTAAAGTATTCGTCCAACTGGTCTGAGCCATTACCCGCAGCGGCAAAGACAATCCGTTGAAGGTGTGGACACATGCTGCTCTGGCAGTGGGAAGAAAAGTGGTGAACGAAGAAAACTCTTACCAATACAACCACCAACTTTTACTTTATTTAGACTAGTGTAGTGAGTGTAATTCCCAATTGAAATAAAACATTAAGTAATAATCCTCACTGAATATTTGATCAAGTTCACTCAACACCAATCTCATTTGACCAAGATCATATAGTGAGATTACCTTTTCAATGGGAAAGCTCCCCAAGGGAGAAACTGACCAGAGAACCAACGGTATAAAAGCCAGCCATTGGCCTTTTCCTTGACATGCATACACTAACCAATACATCCTAATCATTGGGACTTTTGTACAGCAGGTTCAGTGGACATCTCTCGCTGGACACTTTTATTCTACCAGGGCAGTTCCCTAATAAGGATACCATGGTTCAATTCCAGACTGGTCATCTTTCTACACGTACATGTACGAGTACAAATGTACTGTGAGGACACCAAGAACCTGGTCCAGAACTGGTCATCTGATGACCAGTTCAACCAGATGGCAAGAAACAGACTCCCGTCCTGATCAATGACACCAAATTATATTTTGTAAGATTCGATTTCCAAATACCTCAGGGCACTCCACTTTCCCCTCTAACCAAACCCATCATCAATGCAGCTGGTTAATATCACGAATTTATCTACCTTGCTCAATCCAAAAATACTTGGTCGTCATGGGAACCAGGTGAAAACAAAAGTCTAACATTCCCAAAGGATTCAAACTTCCATTAATTCTATGTATAATAAAAAAAAATTAACAGATAGTGTGAGCAATCTGAACTGACAGGAAAGTCAAAAGATCACTCAGCACTCGGCAGAGTAACATGCAGAGACACCTGAGAGGAGTTTGAAGAACTTTGATGCTGTACCAGAAGTGGACGGCATGGTAGTTCCACCACTCTTCCCAAGGCAATGATTCAACCATGCTTGCCCCTGGCTTGCATGTCTTGCTGTCTGTCAAGAGAAGTGTATTCATCATTTACAACAAGCTGGTAGTGGTAAACAACCAAGGGGTATCTTGTTGTCAGTGTTTGAAGCTGCATGGCCTTTCAACCACAATACATCAGTAACAATTTAGTGTTGCACTCGCAGCTTAAGGTGTAGGCCTATGTTACATGTAGCCTACCACACCTGTGTTCTCAGCTTTGTTCTTCAGTATAATTAATGAGTTCTGTGTAACAACAAGAACCTTCACTCAGCAGTATACCAGTATCAGAGTATACCTGGCTAAGGTTTGGTTTACAATTTCTTTCACTGAGTTGCAGAAAACTTTCTCCTTGTTCACGATAGACAAACGAAAACGAGATAAAAGTTCGGTGTTCATGGTCCCTGATGTCATGGATGTCGAAAGAAGAATCTATCATATGAAAACATGTTGAAAACGAGAGTAACAAGAAATGTTTTTAAAAAAACATAGGGCGGTGGTGTTTGAATTTCCTGATTGGTTTGCTATTTTGTTGGGCGGGATTTTGGAACGTGACTTGATTGACCAGTTGATCGTGCCATTAGGCCCACATGATTATGACGATGCGAGGACTTCGATATGGAAAGACAGCTGAGAGTGAGACCATTTTGAGAAATCATCAGTCAATATTCAGTACACAAATGTCATAGCCCGCTCCCCACGGAGCATGGCCATGCGTGAGAAACGGGAGGAAATTCGGAATTGACAAAACCACATGCCCATGTATAGGCCTAAATACGCATCCTGGGCTAATCTGGCGATGACTACAGGGGTGCTGCATCACGTATTAACGTCCGGCAATGTCATCAGAAGCATTTAAGTTGAAAAGGAAAACGCATCAACACACACGCTCATGTCATAGGCGAATTCCCTGTCAGTCCAATAATTGACGTGCATGCCAAAACTCAGTGACGTCGTTGCTAAGGTGAATCGGCTCTAGGCGACGCCCATGGCGTAGCCTAGAAGCACAGCGTCAACACCATTGGTGATGACGTCAAAACGTTGTGCGGTCAGATTGAGGTGGGATTGCCCTCGATATACAGCAAGCCGTATGGACTATATTCGCTTTGTTTCCCCGGGTTTTCAAGCCAATCCAGCTGCTGTCACAGGTAAGTGATTTTTTTTTTATTTTCATGCTCTCAGTTGTTTATACGGCCCACTCAAACTTTGCATCGAGCAAAATGTGTATGACATACGTATGAGTGAGACACTGATCATGACGCGATGACGTCAACTGAAGGCTATGTAAATTACGCCTACAACAATACAAAAAATGTCCTGCATTCCTTCCACCAGGGCTCTCCACGGAGCATGGTCATGCGTGAGGAACGAGAGGACAATTCCAGGAATTGACAAAAACACTAAAACGCATCCTGAGCTTGGATACTGAATGAAACATGTCATCAGAAACATTATGCCAATACAGTTTCATAATTTCGTTGTACTGTTTTATTAAGGTTGAAAAGAAAATGCATCAACACACAATACACATAGACGAATTCCCTATCGAATATTGACCTAAATTTCATAGTGTTCAAGGTCATGAATGACGTTTTATGGGATTCTGTGTCACGTGAATGCATATTGGGATGACGTTTTTCACGGAGTATGATTCTTTTCCACATATTTTGATGACGTTTTTGTATATTTCGATGACGTTTTTCACAAAATCTGGTCGAAATTTTTCCATAGCCAGAACAGTAGGGCGTAATACTATATATTTCATGTATTGATTATCTAACCTTTGGACGCCCTAAAAAGGCCTACCGTATCGCACAATCGACAAAATCACACAACAACAGAACGAAGTAGGCCTACGCCTAGGACAAGATAAAAACGTAAACGACTGGACTGTGACATGCAGGGTAGGCCCTAGCATCATTAGATTAGCATTTGTCGCAGTAGCCTAGATGGGTAGGCTAGTAGTACCGGTGCGGGCGGTGGGCTAGTGAGTGGGAGTGACAGTGAGTGCGAGTGGCTGGCCGGGGCTGGCAGCTGTGCATTTAAGCCCATGGGAAGGATATATCAGCTTTGGGAGGCCTTTGTTTTGTCAGTGAGTTGAAGACAGTGTGTCATAATGCATGTCATGGACATGGTACAGGCACCTGGGCACACAGGGTATGGGCCAAGGCCTTTTATTTATCACGCAGAGTTGCACATGGATGATGCACGTGCATTGCACGCACAAAAGTTTATGGGAATTTTGCTGAAAATGAATCGTACTTCCTGA
>NMRB01006247.1:0-12946 GCA_002633025.1 Notospermus geniculatus
CTGTTAACAGTTCTCTAAAATATCCAGGCATGGTGAAAGCTCTGAAACGATAAATTAAAGGAGAATAAGAAATTGTGTAATAATGCCTAGTTGCATCAGGACGAATAAGAAGCATAATGTAGAAGTCTTTACATTAGCAGGTCCCGCATTGGAGTGTTCCTCTTACTGTATGACGAAGTTGCATCTCGGGATGGAAGACGAAAAACATCCACTTCTTCCTTGACTGTCGAATCAATATTTTTTGTAGCAACATGATCAATGACAGTTTCGCTGCGGCGGCCATGTTGGATGTCCAATTGGGCAACCAACTTGTATTTCAGAAGACCATGTTTCGCATAAGTCGCTGAGATTTCAGAAAAATGTTTTTTTAACAAAATAAGTGAGACGACGAAGTCATTCAAACCAAGAAACTAAACATATCATGCACATACCGGTACAAGACATACGTAGGCCAACTTCTGATGATTAAGAAAAACATGCGCAGAAAGCTAAGCCCCCAAAACAGAAAAGCCGCCCCACCCTTCATCGGAGAGTGACGCTGCGCTGCAATGTGCATAATAAGAGACAGCCATGTCTGTACGTGTGAGCGGTGAACTTGGAAGACAGCCTACCTATGAACTAAGCTCCACAAACTTCTGTGACCAAAAAGGGAGAAAAATCCCCTAATTCCGGCTGGAAATGACAGATTTTCGCCAAAAACTAGCCCAGATTTGAGAATATTCCTGCTGACGACACCGTGGAATTTTCCATGCAGCTGGTTCGTATTAAATGCACACTCTCTTATGGGGCCGGATCGATACTGCGTACGTGCGCTCTGACAGGCCAGC
Organism: Notospermus geniculatus; assembly: GCA_002633025.1. Classification (NCBI taxonomy): domain Eukaryota; kingdom Metazoa; phylum Nemertea; class Pilidiophora; order Heteronemertea; family Lineidae; genus Notospermus; species Notospermus geniculatus. The sequence goes on from NMRB01006247.1 coordinate 828, forward strand.
GAACACACCGATTTGATAGTAAACAAGTTAATGTTGAAAATAGGCCATAAAGAAAAAATTATAACCGTCGATAAAATATCCCCCCCCCCCACACAAAACAGGGCATCTAACTTTTAACATTCAACTTTCAGCATTTTAGGGGTCACTTCTTTTCCGATGGGTGAAAAGTTCCGGGGGGGGGGGGGGCAGATATCTGGAACTACTTGTGTAACATATTTTTTTGCCAGTGATTCGAGTGTGCCAACGGCATGTATGTATAGATCTTAGAGCTTCGGTATGTAAATATGTAGCAAGCACTTCAAAAACGGCAGCATGTGATCCACCTGACACATTTCAAATGATGCATTGCCAAAATTCAAAAAGTATTATTGATTAACGGCACCATTACCTACATCAAATAACAGTTTATCTGGGGCTCTCCGAGTTCTTGCCGAGAAGTGCATACGGTGAATTGAAGTTCTACCGATTCATTTGGTTTTGGAGCGAAAGCGACGTGACGTTTATATACCGTAGTGTATGATATGGGCTGCTATTCATATAAGTTCGCAAATGGTATGCCGACTTTATTGACGCTCTTTGCAAACAAGCGTCCTAACATATTCATGACAAAAAAGTAACTAACTGATGTCAACAAAATGTTTTACCTACAACCTTTATGCCCCCGACCAACAATTACGATGGAGTTAAGTTATAACAAGTTGTCAAAATTTGAGTTCGCAAACAATTTTGCAGACTTGGGATGCGCGCAACATCAGTTTCCCACATAGCCTGTAACATACAGGCGCGGCCTGATGCCTGCATGGCCTAACGATCCATTTAATTGGTATAAACTATTTAATGCCAAAAAAGGCTCGATTTACAGTTTTTGAAATACATGTATTTCACATTCCCGACCAACTATCCAAAAAAGGCGACCGTGTTGCACTAGAATGCACATATGGCAATAACATCGAAAAGAATTTTGGCAAATATATGTGTCCAAAAAAGAGAAAACTTGTTTGGGAAATTTGAACATTCCCATATCGCTGGCAAGTTACTTCTTTGTTATGTAGAATTGCACTATTCGCGCTCTTTGAGTAAACTCTGTTCGGCCATTTGTGACCAAAGCACCAGCCACAGAGCTGAACAATACCCGCAGTGGACACAAAAGATTTAGAGAACACTGAAGATTTGTTTTCGAAACCAGTCAAACCAATCAAATTTCGTTCCGGACCTTTTCCACTGTATGCATTGACTTCTAACAGTCGTGCTGTGTGGGAGCATGGTGGGAGCTGCAAGTTCAAGAATGCCCTCACTGACATTAGAGAGGTTAAAGCTGAACTTAATAGATATAAACCCCAAGCGGCAGAGGTAGAAATTACGAACAGCCAACAGGCACTTCCAAACTACCTCTGAAAACGACACACCCTCTCGGACGGTCACAGTTGGTTTCACTTGCCACACGTTCTTGAGCAGTGAAGATCTCAGCACAGCTGCCAAATGAAAAAAAAACGAAAAATAATCTCTGATGGCACCGAGATTCGAACCCACAACCCTCTGATCGATTCGCCAACCTCTTTCTGTAAGCGCCACGAAGACGTCCGAGAGGGTGTATCGTTTTCAGAGGTAGTTTGGAAGTGCCTTGTGGCTGTTCGTAATTTCTAGCTCAGCCGCTTGGGGTTATTAAGTTCAGCTAAGATACTGAACGCGAACGACAAACGTGAACGGGAATGACGTCATTGTCGTTCCCGTGAAAAATTCGCGTATATCTGGTTAAGAAGTGAATTAACCAGGAACGTGAACGTCATCTATTGTTATAAATAATTGGGCATGCATTGTACGTGTGTCTCGAACAATGGCAGTTTATATTGGTACAATCTCCGACGCTGAGGTCAGACGGTTTCACCTTACTGACTCTGCCACCTGCAGGTCCGGACTATTTCAGCGGAGGATCGTATAATAGGTCACAGTGGTTTTCCAGTAATGCCAAATGGAATTGAAGAATTTCATAGTTTTATCCACAAACGACACCCATGCGACCCAAATTAATTCGCGTTCTTATGCCATGTTCAAATGACAAATCGCCTCTTTCTACGTTCACCTCTTCCGAGAACGCAATCGGGTGGCGATAAGCAGTGACGCAATGCCAGACTTTATTGGCCACGGTTAGTAGCCCGGGACCTCCTTCAGGACAAAAGATTTTGGACGAGGAATTCCTGTACAAGAAACGGCGTTCGAACGCGACTGGGTTCCACGCGGCTGCCTACTGACGTCACTCCCGTTCATGTTTTTTTGTCGTTCGCGTTCAGGATCTTAACCTCACTATTGTCTTCGATTTGTTTTGGTTATATTCAGGCCCGTCGGAACAGGCCCGATCACTGAGGCGCCCCAGTACCATCTGGCGCATAACAACCACGATATTCGCATAACGCGCGTTCAGCGAGACTGCTGTTTCAGTGATTTGAACAAATCCCGCCTGAGAGACCAACTTGTCACTCTCTCCAACTTCCCGGCATCTCCGCGCACTGGTGTCGTCAGTGGAAAATTCGCCATTGAATTTGTCAAAGGTCTCGTTCGTCACAAGCGGATTATGTTGGAGGAAGTCGTAAAAGTTGTTGAACTTATTTTGGTGATGCCCGCAACAAACGCTACCAGTGAACACTTTTTCAGTCCTTTGTTTTGCGTCAATTTGACCTTTATCATTGCCGATGCTCTGTCCGACGCTTTTGCCCACTGTGACGGATCGACCGCGCTTTAATACACTGATAAAAATCATCTGCATTAACCGGGGCATTAACCCATGTCGCAATCATTACTTTCCGTAAAGTAAAAGTGAGGTTGCGTAAACATCTATACCTATGTCTAACCAGGCTTAAATTCCACAAAATTCATGCTCCCAGAAGGCCTCGGAAATTGCAGGAAATCGCGTCTCAAAGCTTCTAATTTTCAAATTTTCTGGGGGAGGCCCCCAGACCCCCCGCTAAGGCGGCGCCTACGGCGCAGGTGACTCATCGCGCCTTCGGCGCTCTTTAGCCCCCCCACTTTCGGCCACCTATCCGATTGTTCCGACGGGCCTGATATTGCGTATGATTTATAAACACTTGTCGGTTTGGGCTGCAGGGTGATCTCGTCTGGATCCATTCCCACAGCTGCTTTCCCACAATCTCGCAGATACAGCGCGTGGACGAACCGTCTCATGATCTTAGCAACCTCGGCACATTTGTCCAGATTCAGCTTCAAGCCTGACAAGACATTCACCGAAGGCATGAAATAGTGTGGGATGAACTTCTTGGACAAGTTTTCTGCCAGGTCATCGTACACTTTACACACCATCTCTTCGTGACCAAGGTCACAATTCATGAAGTACTCCACATTATTCAGAAAACACATTTTCAGCTGATAGCTTGTGATGTACTTGTTGACATGCCTCGGCCACGACCCATCATCCGTGATCAGAATACGGCAAACATCAGGATTACGAAGGCATTTTGCTGTCACGTAGACATCCTTGATGTGCTGATCTAAACTCTTCATATGGTCCTTCTCTAAGTGAGCAAATGATATCCGCCACAGAGTTTGAAGCTCATCCGGTGAGAACTCCTTGGACAAGGCACTGTTTACATCTGGTGGTTTGGGAACAAGCAGGTACCCTCTGCCTCGGAGATCTTGTTCGTCCATCAACCATGTTCGGGTTACAGCACCATCAGGCCAGCTATCGACGTGGAGACAAGGCACTGCATCAACAGAAATCATCAGCAAAGATTTCTGTTCTTCATCAGAGGTCTTTCTTATGAGTCTCCAGAACAGCCAGGTCATCAGCGAAGATCTCTGTTCTTCACCAGAGGTCTTTCTTTTGAGTGCCCACAACAGCCGGATGGGCCGGGTGGTTGAACAAGCTTTTCGGTTGTATTTTTCTACTGGTCCAGGCTGTAGCATCAGAGTCAGATTCTCCACGACAGGCCCAGAACTTCCCAGTTTGGATAAAGCAGACTTTGCTTCATTCCAAAAAGTTCGCAGGTAGGTTTCACTTCCGTCCAAAAACAACTCGTCACTTTGTTTCCGATAACGAGCATATCCATGGCCAACATCCACGATATTCCCGGCCTCTGATTCAGCCAGATCTACTTGGAAGAGGAAATCCATCTCATTCGGCAGTCCGACTTTGGTTCCCTCATCTGAACTACCACATTCCCCAACTTGAGCTTGTGAAAAAGTGGCACAATCACTGATCAGGATATGCATGAACTGACTGACGGATTCGGCTATGTCGCTGACAGTTGGTGCATGTGCGTTGAGAACATTGCCAATTGTTGGAATGCTGCGGATGGACACCATTCTCGGGCAGAGCACGGAGCAACAGGCATTCACATCAAGGCTTTCAATGATATTCTCGGCATCCGCAGCTTCATGCAAGACATGATAATCAGTGGTGGACACACCCTCAAATACAGGCAACAATTCCAAACACTTCTTCATCAGCTCACTGCGTTCAATATCAAGACACCTACCCACAATCATCAGGAGACGAGCACTATCAACTAGTCCATACCCACATGCGTCTTTTAGTGGTGTCACGATGGTTGGAAGGCAGACTGAAGAAATGTAATTGATATCATATCCCATGTCAAGTACAGCTTCGATTGTATCTGTGCTTTTGACTGCCATGTTCAGTAAACCTATAGTTGATCTCATGGTTGGCCATGGTGCCATTTTCTGTGCCGTTGCATATCTGTCTGCATCTGCTTTAACTAAGAGTTTCATCATTTCACAGTCATCATTCATAGTTGCTATATGCAGTGGGGTGACACCACTCACTGTCTTTGCCAGGCGCTCAACCACTGTAGGTCGATTAAAAGCATCTATTAGCTCGGTGTCATGCTGTGACAGGACGATGGCGACATCCAAAATCTCATGGCCAAAAACAGTGTATAAGGTGCTCAATTCATGTGTCATTTTGCAATCCGGAAACATGCAAGCTCCAACAAGCGTCTTTGCTAGATGCATATCCTGCATTGCAACTGCGTCATGCAATGCTGTAACATCCACGTTACATCCATCATTCATGTCTGCACCGGCTTCAAGCAACATCTTCACCAAGTCGGCAGCGACACTGTCTGGAACGATCTGCAGAGTAAACATCAAATAACTTGCTGCCTCTAGTTTTGTCCTCTTCAAGTCAGCGCCAAGTTCCAAAAGGCGTGTCACCATATCAGTATCCTGGTTGACCACCGCAAGGTGGAGTGGTGTAACACCCAAGTCACATTTGCTTTTCAAATCCGGCCCATTAGCCAGCATGGTTTTTAGGGCATTAACCGTACATGGATTCTTTGCCTGTGCCGTGATTGCGTCAAAAAGCGGTGTCAGCCCTGTCGCACATTTATGGGAATTGCAATCAGCACCTATCGCCACTAGAGACTGAACCATTGGTCCATTCGATTGTTTTACCGCCAGGTGGAGTGGTGTCATCAGATCATACTTCACATTCATGTCCGCTCCGCACTTGATCAACAGCTCCACCAACTCTGGCCTCTCTTTTAACAACAGATCAATCAGGGACGTTTCAAATCGACGTGAAACGTTGAGATTTGCCCCCAACGCACCTAACACTCTTATCATTTCTAAATTATTCTGCAAAACAGTTTTGTAAACTATCGTTGGTATTTTGTACAAAACACTGACATTTGCTCCCAGTCGAAGCAACTGCTTCAAGCCACATGTATTTAAATCTTTCTGGTTGGATGCATGAAAGAGTGCATCAGCACCTTCCCAAATGTCCTGTGAATCAATCTCTGCTCCGTTGTCTACTAGAATCCGCATCATATCCGGACGACCCATCTGTAGTGCCTCCAACATCAATGGGAGGTGGAGGTCATATTTTAAGTTCACGTCTGTGCCGCACTTCGCTAAAGTTTCGATCTGATCTGTGGAGCCCAGATATAATGCCAAACCTATTGCCGTCAACCTGTACTTTGGCTCAGATATCTTTGCTCCTTTGCTGATCAGATATTCTAGTGTGTCACAATCTTTGAATTGTAATGCTTTGAAGATGGGCGGCTCAAAAGTAATCAATCGATTAAAATCTGCTCCCATCTTGGCCAGGCACCTCATCTCCTCATTTCCAACAGCTTTGAAAATACAAGAACGAAACACGGCAGTCACATTGCTCATTTCACTATGGTTAACATGAGCACCATGCTCAACCAGCATTTTGACGATGTCTTTTCTACCCAAACGAAGGGCCTCATGCAGTGCAGTTGTCGCAGTGTGAGATATGTCTATATCTGCTCCAAGATGACATAAATAGCTCAACATGTCTTGAAAATCAAAAACCAACTCAATTGCACCACAACCTCTCCGTATGTATGCATTGACATCCAACCCTAACTTGAGCAGAATTTCAACAGCTCTGATGTCCTGTCGTCTTACAGCTTCATGCAATGATGTGTCCCCGTAATCATATCTTGCATTAAGATCAGCTCCGAGATCAAGAAGACACTTCACTGTTCTTTTCATGCGTTCAAAAAGACTCTGACGGCGCAAATAGAGCAAAAAATCATCACTTTCGTCATCATCACTTTCGAAATCATCACTTTCGTCGTTTCTATTCCAGTTCAACGGAAAGCCGAAACCAATGACTCGATGGACATGCAAGACAAGACACAAAGGTGTTGCCCCATGATAGGCTTTAGCATTGACGTCTGCTCCATATTCCACCAACTTTTCTATCATTTTCACATTCATTAACATTTCAGCTGCATGATGTAGAACTGTATTCCGTGAACTGTCTCGTACATTGATGTTGACTCCCGCTTGAACCAGCAGCTTGACTAGTTCAAAATCATTAGTTCTTACTGCGGCTAACAGTTCTCTAAAATATCCAGGCATGGTGAAAGCTCTGAAACGATAAATTAAAGGAGAATAAGAAATTGTGTAATAATGCCTAGTTGCATCAGGACGAATAAGAAGCATAATGCAGAAGTCTTTACATTAGCAGGTCCCGCATTGGAGTGTTCCTCTTACTGTATGACGAAGTTGCATCTCGGGATGGAAGACGAAAAACATCCACTTCTTCCTTGACTGCCGTGGAGGATCGCGATGCCATACAGCCGCGTCATTCTACATGAAATTCATCCGTGAATGCTGTACTTTTGTGAGGGGAATTGCAGAAAAACGACACAGGATATGCCTTATATGAAACATCCAAAAGAAAGTTTACATTTACAGTCACCAGATGAAATGAATAAAAACAAGTTTTTTTTTGTCCACAACCTGTCTATTTGGACGAGAATCTGCCGACTGTCACCAGCAGTGACCGCCTTGTGCAACACCCCATCGATGACGTAGCGACGTCACAGCGTCACAATGGAGTGTGCCGCTTTCTTCCATGTCTTCCGCGGACTCGCATTTTCAGCATAGATTTTTACAATGATGCCGAATAGTTTGTCCATTTCATCTGGTGACTGTAAATGTAAACTTTCTTCTGGATGTTTCATATAAGGCATATCGTGTGTCGTTTTTCTGCAATTCCCCTCACAAAAGTACTGCATTCACGGATGAATTTCATGCAGAATGACGCGGCGAGATGGCAAACCACCTCCGCGGCTGTATGGTATCGCGATTCCCCAGGGTGTTGATATCGACTCTACCGTAAGACCAGAAACATCATTTTTACCCCTCTTCTGCATTTTTGGCTCATTGTGGTGAGCCTAGATGCAACACCGTGTTGTCCGTTGTCGTGAACGGGCTCGCAGCCTAATCCGGAAACTGTGTGCCAGGACTTGACAAATATGTAAATCATTCAGACCAAGAAATTAAACATACATGCAGGTGTCATAGAATGTAATGCCCCCGATATCAGATGCCCGCTTCTTTTGTTCAGGGGACATCTGTTTGTCAGTGCCCGGCTCTAGCGTCCAATGGAACTACCTAGTATGTCACATTTTGGTATTTTCGAGAAAAATGGGTTTATATTTCGAGGTCCAATATTAAGAGTTGGAATGACAACTTGGAAGAGTTTTGTTGTGGGAAACACTTCTAGGCCTAGGCCTAATTAATTGTTCTGAAGTACATTTTAAGATGTTTTAAAAAAAATGTTATATAACAGGATTAAATGCGACTTGCTATGTTTTACCTCTGTTTTCATGCTGACTTTGCAAAGGTAAAAACCTAGCAAGTCACAATTCTGATGCATACTGATGTCCCTTGGAGTAAAAAATGAGACAAATTGTAAATAGACGAATAGAAAGTTTATTAATTTTAAAATTAAAACCATTTCGAACTTCGTAAACACTCCAGCACACTTCAAACATTCTACGACACCGGTACAAGATATCGTATAGTACTTCTACCGGTAATGATTATAACCATAACCCACACATGAAAACATGCGCAGAAAGCCATATAAGCCGCGCCCACCCTTCATCGGAAAAAGCGACGCTGCGCTGAGACGGATCATGTCTGTAGACCTACGTGTGAGCAGTGAACTTGGAAGACATAGCCTACCTATGAACTAAGCTCCACAAACTTCTGTGACCAAAAGGGAGAAAAATCCCCTAATTCCGGCTGGAAATGACAGATTTTCGCCAAAAACTAGCCCAGATTTGAGAATATTCCTGCTGACGACACCGTGGAATTTTCCATGCAGTTGGTTCGTATTAAATGCACACTCTCTTATGGGGCCGGATCGATACTGCGTACGTGCGCTCTGACAGGCCAGCGAACACAACGATTTGATAAAGAGGTTAAATGTTGAAAATAGTCCAAAAAGAAAAATACCTGGTCACCCCCAACTTTGTCACCGTCGACAAAATCCCCCCCAAACAGGGGGTCTAACTTTCAACATATAACTTTCAGCATTTTAGGGTGCGTTTCCTTTCCGATGGGTGGAAAGCTCCCGGGGGCCCCGGGGGGGGGGGGGAGATACCCGGGGGGGGGGGGGAGATATCCTTCTGGAACTACTTTTAACATATTTTTTTGCCAGTGATTCGATTGTGCCAACGACATGTATAGATCTCAGAACCTCGGCGTGTAAATATGTGGCAAACACTTCAAAAACGGCAGCATGTGATCCACCTGACACATTTTTAATGATGCATTGTATGCATTGTATGCCAAAATTAAAAAAAAGTATTATTGATTATTAACGGCACCATACATCAAATAACATGTATCTGGGCTCTCCGAGTTCTTGCCGAGAAGTGCATACGGTAATTGAAGTTCTACCGATTCATTTGGTTTTGGAGCGAAAGCGACGTTTATATATGGGCTGGTATTCATAAAAGTTAGCAAATGCTTTCACTTAAGATTTGCACAGCAAGGTCCAATATGTTTTTATCTCTGAGCACCGGCTGTTGAAATGACCCAGAAAAACAAATATTCTTATATATCGCGGTAAATTTTCATTCGCCCCCATTTTCATTTTGGAATCAAAATGAGCATGGACTATACAAGATAGTCTAATAAACCTTCTCTGTATCGATATACTATTTATCAGCCCTATGTTGAGAGAAGGATACACTCTGAAACGAGAGTGACACTTCTCTGTGTTCCCCTGTTGAAAATCATGGTCTCTCGCTGTCTCTTGTATGGAAACACTGAAATATGGGGAACACTAGAAAATGTAACACCATCAGGGGCTCCGCAGACGCTCCATCTAGCGGTATGGACTGTAAATGTCCTGAGAGTTTCTGAGGATGATGGGAACTCCTGGCATGCATTCACAGGCACCATTCCCTGCCTGATTAACAAGTTCTTCAGTTCTCTTCTCGTTGTCCCTTTCTCTCTTCTTCCAAAATAAGTTGTCGTACTGGAAAATTGAAGAACAGTCTTGCTATAGGCCTACTGATAATCTTCATTGGCGTGAGGCTAGAAAAGTTGGCAGTCACACTGCAGTCGTGAGTGTGACAGTATCGAGTCGCAGTGTTGCTGTATTGGTAGTCACAGGATGCGTTTACTATATTTTAATGAAAGAATATTTTTGACCATCGTTAGGCCACACTTTTTATATTCTTTGGTTCACGGGCCCGCCGACGTCCGAAAATCCAAAAGTGAAAAAAAAATAAAATCGTGAAATTCTTTTTTTTTTTATTTCCGTCGATGTTCACCAACACATGAGATTCTCAAAACAAAAAATAAAAAAGCCGTCTGCGATACCTAATTCTGCGTTAGATATATTGATAACCATGTCCAAGTCATACACCAAACTGCCTGACGCAATGTTTCAGAGCAATATGTTTTACAGCAGTAAAGTTTATTTCTTTAAAAAAATTATTTTTTTAATTTTTTAATTTCTTCCGACATCAGGAAATGGACAAAACAAGACCGCAAAATTTTTAAAAAGCGAAAACAGGATTTTATTTTTATTTTTATTTCGCCCTCCGTACCTGAGTTTACACAAGAGGCGCCCGTAAACCAAAGAATATTAAAAGTGTGGCCTNGAGATTAGAAGAACGACAATCCAGCAGGCGATGACCACAATCTCCTCCACGTGAGATTTTTCTCGCGCGAGTTGGTTCTCAATGGTAATTCACCATCGGTTTCCTTCGCGGAGCCACGTTGAAGTTGACCACAGAGAGAACTCTCACATGAAGAGACGACATGCGCATATGTGGGTATCACATCCCGATAGGTTTGCCAAAGACGTATCTTTGAGGTCAAATCCTGTAGTTATACTGTTTCACAGATCGTCATACCTTACCTTTACATAGTTCACCATTCTCTTTCGATCCTTCGGGGCATTTCCCAGCGATCTTCGGAAGATGATCATTCACCACTTCGAACCGACGGACCTCTGAAATCAAAACATACAAATGTAATTGAAGATATGAACGGTTAGGTTTTTCGAGTCAACAGTTAATAGCTAGTCTCAGTCTGAAGTCCGAAGCTCAACCGCTGCGACAGCGCGACCTCCCCTCGCATGAAGGCATTGAGGTCTAGATCTCCAGGCAAAATTAAAAGCGAAATCAGTGAATCGTTGGTATAAAATGTGACTTACCTTTCGTATCACGATTGACACTTTTATGAACCGTCCTCTTGTCTATCACAACTGAAAAGTCGAGAGTGATGACATACTCCAGTGTGTAAGGGATATCTTATCAGTCAAATACCCGTGGATGTCATCTACATTTTACTGACCCCCTGACGTAGGCACCAGAAGGGGCGACCCTCTTTTACGCACAGGGGTTTTCGGGACTCCTGTATCCTCTTTTGTATATTTTATTCAACAGCTGAACTGGAGATTAAAGAAATAAATAAGAAACATCATAAAACTTACCTTCTATGTTATACTTTTTAAACACTAATAAAATGAAAAGAAAACAAAGAAGTTGGCCTACATGTATTCCCCTCGCCAGCGATATCAATTCATACATCATTCCCGCTGCGCTTTTTTATGCTAGGAGGCAACGTATCACTGACAGATGGTGATTTCAAAGATCCCAATCTGGACTAATAAAAATGTACACTACTTACTTAGTCGTTGTATGATTGTAGCCACACCAGCATCAAGCCCACACCGAATTCAAATACATTGTACACTTACGAAAATCCTTTAGTTTTTCTGCATCCTCAACTGAAGAGAAGACACCCATTAAATTGACTACCGGTACAGCGACGACGGATTGATACATGTACGACTACAAAGCGCCACACGACGTCTTTATCGGCTACGACTCAGGATGTGATCTCGAGGGTCCTAAGAGGTGAAATTTGGAACTTTGGAGGAAGGAATAACCTTCCTCCAAGTTCGAACCAATCTAAGCAGACGAGACTTACGTCGGCACCAATCGTTACCAAGATCTTGAGTTCCTTCCGGACACGTCTTGTCGAATTTCTTGATGGCGTTGTCTTTGATTTTGATATCCGCTGAAGTAGAGGATTCGAAATCTCGGTCATTCACGCGTAGGTTAGCAGGGAGTGAGAGAACCGCTTGTGAAGCTTGTCCTCAAAACTGAGTGGCGACATAACTTCAAGATGATAAAGATTTCGCTCAAGAACACATGTCCGTATTTACTTACGCGTGCGTCTTTGCCCTGAAGCTCGCTGGACTGAAAATGTCAAGAAGAGAAGATAAATTCAGTTTATTGAACGCGCCTTTGTGCTGCCAGGGAGGATGGGCCTACTGGCCTATGGGCGTTACCGGG
>NMRB01006249.1:0-12933 GCA_002633025.1 Notospermus geniculatus
GAACTGTTGTCTGGTGCACACTGAACTGTGTCTGGACAGTGGTGCACACTGAACTGTTGTCTGGTGCACACTGAACTGTTGTCTGGTGCACACTGAACTGTTGTCTGGTGCACACTGAACTGTTGTCTGGTGCACACTGAACTGTTGTCTGGTGCACGCTGAACTGTGTCTGGTGCACCCTGAACTGTTTGCGTCGGCGTATCGGGGGCTTTGCGAAAACTCTCTATTAAACACATCCATCCCTGAAGGAAAAGTCCCGGAGGTTTCTGAAGGCTACCATTATTACCAAAGTTGTACATTGCCCTAATCATTTAGGGCCTAGGCCTACCCATTCAATGCCATTGTTCCATTACCTGATTACAGATTTATAGGCAGATGAGTACACGTATCGTGGAAGCCTCGGTTATGAATACATGTCACGTCCTTGTTTTCACTCTTTATAGTGTATCCCATACAATGGGTGACTTCAAAGTTGGTGTTAACACGGTGTTTACAATGCATAAGATTCGAATGGTGTGTTTTTGAATAATGATATCTCCCCTTTGCGCATTTTTCCATTGCGCATTTTGATTTTGCGCAAATTCCAGTAAGCCGCTGGACGGCAAAGGAACGCTGCGACAGATATAACAATGAAGTCGGTGTGTGAGATGACGTTACGTCATGACGTCGATCGTAGTGTACTACCTAGTATACTAAAAATAGATGTAAATAGGCCTGCAATGAATGGACAACTTGTGACGTTAATATCTTGATGACGTTACGTCATGATGACGTTGGCATTAGACGTCATGAGATGCGTATAAAACAGACACAGAGGAAACGTTTATGTGCAAGTGACAAGTGGTTGATTCATGATGGTCCACGCCGCCGGTACCGACCAACCCACCGTCATGACCATCAACAATGGAGGTAGGCCTACATGTACACCATAAAAAATTTCAACAAGGAGCTGGAAACAAATTTGTTAATCCCTAATCTTTTATTTTTTGGCAGGCACAAAAACTGATAAAGAAGGATTAAAGTGTTTGAGGGATGAAGGAACATCAAGCGATGCCAGCTACCATCAACAATGGAATGATAATGATGGAATAATACACTCAACAATTGAAGTTGGAAACAAATCTCACACATTGTTTTCTTTACAGGAACAAGAAAGGGTGGCCTATCAAGTTGAGGGATGAAGGGACATCCAGCAAAAATGGAATAATGATGGAATGATACAACAATTGAAGTTGGAAACAAATCTGGTAATCTTTGTCTCACAAACATTGTTTTCTTTTGCAGCGACGAAGAGACTTCGATGGATGCCGAGAAGTATTCAAAGAGGAATATGGAACAAGCATACAGAGTATTGTGAACCTCGGTGACAGGTTCGCTGTGGCCTATTGGGATCAATCCCGTACAAAGATAGAAGGTGTTGACATCTACAACATATCAGGGGTCAAGCAAAAAACCCTTGAACACAATATCGAGGGTCTGTTGCATCTGGCTGTGACCCCTGATAAGGGAACATTGGTGGCGGTTTGTGATGAAGGTCGTCGTGGTCCATACACCATCCGCGAGTATGACCCCGTGAGAGGTCGTTACATAAGATCCACTCCACAGTTCAAGGTGGATGGGGGAGGTTGGACGAGATTTGACGTCTGTGACGGACAACAGTTCGTCATCTTACACGGTCGTGATAAAGTGACCTTTGTTAATGATGAGGGATCTGTTGTCCGCACGGAGAAAGTTAAATATGCTTCCTACTCCATCTCCTGTGGAGGAAGACATGTCTTCCTCTCAAGGGATTGGCAATATGTTGATGTCTATGAGATCAGGGAAGACCGTCATCTCAAACACATCGCCACCAGTCAACACTTTGATGATGTATTTGATGTATCAGCCACAGCAGCTGGTGAGGTCACTGTGACGTGTAAGCGAGGTGGACGTGATTGTTTGGGAAGATCTATTTTCAAAGATAACAAATTCTCAGAGTGGAAATACAAACATGTTGACTTTCGAGATCAATGTCATGTCTCTGTCGGCGGTGATCATGTCGTGGTGGCAGAGTTCGACAATAATCGCAGGATGAGGATACTCAGAGTGTTCGAGGAAGAAGGTAGGCCTGTTTAACATTTATATCATATCATTCAATCACCGCATTTTTAGCGTACAAAATACGCCAATAGGACTGGTTGGCATGTTTGCAACATTGATTAAAAACATGTGTCGACCGTCGCGGCAAATATCGCTAAAGTTATCAATCGAAAGATCGAAAGTTTTCTGGACGCGCACGTGCGAACATGTGCGTCGGTCACTGTCATGTCACGACACTACAATTCACTTTTCCGCCGCCGGGGGACGGATCCGTGTCTCCAAGGACGAATCTCATCTTGGTGACACGGATCCGTGTCTCCAAGATGAGAATCGTCCTTGGAGGCACGGATCCGTGTCTCCAAGATGAGAATCATCCTTGGAGGCACGGATCCGTGTCTACCTATTCATTTTGACCTCTGTCTGTTTTTAAATCAGGACCCTCTCATTACTCAAAATCAACAGCACCATCTTCATCTACCAGTCCGCACTGGCATGACTGGCACTCGCAGTCTAGTATAGGTGTCCACGGTGGTGCACCCACTGAGCAATCTGCGGTGTTACTTTATGTTGTGAGACTCCCCGGTGAGACTCCCCCGGCGCAGGGGTTTTTCCTTGTCTAATGTTGTGAATTAATTTCTGAGATAGTTTCCAGATATTTTCTCATCGATGTTGAAATGAAAACTATCAGTACACTCCGCTTAGATGGCAGCGCCAGCTGTAATTTTGATATAATTAATGTCACCCAAAGTCCATTTTGACGATATCAAAAGTTGCCATCAACTCTCACCATGGTTACCCACCTAGGACATGTAGGAACTTTAAGGGAATGACGTCATGCATGTTTTTTCAGCATGAGTGATCAATTTTCACTTTTTCACCTTACAGGATATGACATGAATGTCGATGAGATGGACGTCCCAGGACGCCTCGCCAGCAGTACACCCACCAGTGATGCCAGTTCAAAGAATGAGATGGAGGCCTCGGGACACCGCGCCAGCAGTACACCTAGTTCGAAGAAGCGTTTTAACTTGGCACGTTTACTGAAACGATAAACAATTTGAATACCAGAACCCGAAGTGTTCCTGTAAAGAACACAAAATGCGTTTATTGCAACACTCAGAAGTAGAAGATTAGTAAAGGCATCCTGTTATGCCTGAAAGCTGAGGTCAAAGCACACTGAACTGTTGTCTAGTGCACACTGAACTGTTGTCTGGTGCACCCCTGAACTGTTGTCTGGTGCACACTGACATGACTGAACTGTTGTCTGGTGCACACTGAACTGTGTCTGGTGCACACTGAACTGTTGTCTGGTGCACACTGAACTGTGTCTGGACAGTGGTGCACACTGAACTGTTGTCTGGTGCACACTGAACTGTTGTCTGGTGCACACTGAACTGTTGTCTGGTGCACACTGAACTGTTGTCTGGTGCACACTGAACTGTTGTCTGGTGCACGCTGAACTGTGTCTGGTGCACCCTGAACTGTTTGCGTCGGCGTATCGGGGGCTTTGCGAAAACTCTCTATTAAACACATCCATCCCTGAAGGAAAAGTCCCGGAGGTTTCTGAAGGCTACCATTATTACCAAAGTTGTACATTGCCCTAATCATTTAGGGCCTAGGCCTACCCATTCAATGCCATTGTTCCATTACCTGATTACAGATTTATAGGCAGATGAGTACACGTATCGTGGAAGCCTCGGTTATGAATACATGTCACGTCCTTGTTTTCACTCTTTATAGTGTATCCCATACAATGGGTGACTTCAAAGTTGGTGTTAACACGGTGTTTACAATGCATTAAAGCATTGTAAACACCGTGTTAACACCAACTTTGAAATCACCCAATGAGGGGAAACACTGGGATACGGGAACAATGTGACACGTTACACCTGTCAACAGTCACGATGTCCGCTCTAATAACACAGCCTGTCGTTGGTGTCGGCACATCTTGAAAGGGTCTCTTTCATCAGGTATGACATTCTCATAACAGAGAGAAATCGGTTATGTCATGTAAGGTGTATCAGGGAGCTTTTAAAGGAGTAAAAACAATGTCGACCGCAACCAGCTGACCCCAATTTCACCGACCGCCCTTCTGTCTTTCATTTGTTTGAGAGGTGTTGTAATCTCATTAAAGTGATCTCTCCGTGCCTCTAGGCCGAGTATTTATAAACATTGTTTATATCATTGTAATGTAAATATTCCAATTATGTAAATTTGAATATTTTGTATGTAATTTTATCATCATTTTAGTCTCATTAACATAATAAAGTTGGTGAGTTTCCTAAAATCCCTTCTCCTCTTTCCTCTCCGTTAGAGATTTCTGGGCCTTCACATTTAACCTTGCTGCCTTTGTGGTTGTAAGTTGTGCACATCGGTCTATACAAAATGGACCCTAGCACTAACTAGGCCTAGCAAGGTTTTACGGATATGGGCCGTGGATCCTGGACACGCCATTACGATGAATCTTATGATAACAGGCCTAGAATTATAACTCGCCTATCATAGGGCCTATTAAACCACTGAGTTACTGTTGCTGAACGAAAAACTGCTAAGACACCAATTGGCTGGTGAAGAGACGTGTACCTCCAACATCAGCAGCAGACAGAAGCACCAGAAAAATAGAACGAATGAAGATGAAGAAATGACATCATATGTCATGTGGTCAATTATACATAGACGTCAAAAGATGATGCCAATCGACTCACCTTCGATGATGAAATTCCGGCGAAAAAGGAACGTCAACGCCAAAATACCGGTAGAGAGTTTCGCAAAGCCCCCGCAACACCAACGCCAACGCCAAACCCGTTGTTCGATGACACGAAGAAAGCAAATAGGGTAGACGTTTGCGTCGGCGTTTCGGGGGGCTCTGCGAACACTCTCTATTAAAACCCGAACGAAAATTCCCGACGGTTTCCGAAAGCTCTATCATTATCAAAGTTGCAAACGTTACTGAGGTAACACCTTGGAGGATGCATTGAGCATGTTGCGTCCTCTGAAGTCAGTTGTTTATAGGCAGAGATCAGGCATGTCAGGAAACATAACGTCACACAGTATCCTGAGACCGTTATACGGTGATCCCCGCGAGTCGCCGCCACTTGCCCCTCCCATAGCATGTGTAGCCTGCAGACTCGAGAGGGACCACACCCATCACATCAAAATGATGCGCTCTTCAATCTGAATCTTCGAAAAAAGTTTTTGAAAAAGTTTCATGAGTTCAAACTCATGAAATCCAATTTGACGGAACGTCAAACATTTTTCCAGCTTTTTAGGTGGATTGATTCAGATTGTTGTTTTCCAAGCAACGTGGCTAAGAGCCCTCAATAAGAGGCGAAATGCCCCTCCCCACAAATACAGTATTCAAAGTCATCTCCCCCCCCCCCCACAAATACAACATTCAATATTCACGACAGTAAAAAATAGGAAAAAGAGTGAGAATTATTTATGTGGAAAAAAGTAGAATTAGTTACAGCATGAATTTACAGAACAGGAAAAGCTGCAATAAAAAGTGATTAAAAAAGAATCATATTTACAGACAGTTTGGATCGGGCCGGGGCGACCAATTCGCTTAACATCGAGAACCCACAGACGGGTTAAAGCGATGCCCGTTGTACACTTAGGATTTTTTTAGTACTAAAAATTATACACAGTGCCTTTCGGCCAGGCAACCGATGACCGAAATCACCCTTTATGAGCCTCATTTATAATTTTTAGTACAAGAAAAATCTTATGACGTGTACAATGGGCATAAAAGTAGAGGGTACGTACTTTGGTTGACTTCTTGCTTCCGAAGCGCCTGATTTGGATTGGAACCTACCTGTCATATTATCTACTAGAGAGCAGAATCCAATTCTGCGAATGAGCAACAGGAGGCAGTGTTCGGACTAGCTGCCCAGAAGACCGGGTACCAGTGCCCTGCCAGGCAAGATGGGGATTCCCAACACGTCATTTCAATTACCCAATCACAGCCTTCGTTTCTTTGCCTTCCCACAATTCCGTTTTACCGAACGAATGGTGAGATTTTACCGAATGAAAATGACTTGTACCAAACGAAAATAAACTTTACCGAATGATAATGTATTTTTACCAAATAGGAATGAAATTTTACCGAATGAAAATGTAATTTTACCGAATGAATTGTATTTCACTGAATGGGAATGACATTTTACCGAATGGATTGTATTTTACCGAATGAAAATGTGATTTTATCGAATGAAATTGTCATTTTACCGAATGAGAATGAAATTTTACCGAATGAATTGTATTTTACCGAATATTGCAACGGATATCATGCCATATGATAAATAAAAAGGCAATTTCCAGAGTGTTTGCGAATTTTCGACCCCAACCGGGGTCTTCTTCAGGCTGGAACTTTACAATCCGAAACTCTAGAACAAACTCTAGAACAGACAAAGTCTGTTCTAGAGTTTCGGATTGTAAAGTTCCAGCCTGAAGAAGACCCCGGTTGGGGTCGAAAATTCGCAAACACTCTGGAAATTGCCTTTTTATTTATCATATATTGTGTGTCAATTTTTGTGCTTTTCTTCTCTTTGGATATCATGCCATAAATGACGAGTCGACAGTGTTGGGTCCGTCGACTTTAAAAACACCACTACCACATTGAGTTTTGCCGCAAATGTGCGCTTGGCTTTATTAAGTGATTTCGAACGGTCGTGTGTATTCTATCCAAACGTTTCGAGTCGAACTGGAACATCCAAAAGGTACCAGTTACTCTGCACAGAAAGTTCAATTTAAAAAGGGTGAATCTATCTTTCTAAAAGCCAGTTATTTCCCTTCACAGATGTCTTTTGGACATTTCGATCCAGTGGACGGAAAGGGTTCAAAATGAAGATTTCTGTGCAGAGACCCCTAGCGTCATTGTACAGAACTGAAGGATGCGTTTGGAAAATAGACTGGTTCCCGTCTCCGCCGCTCATCTCCCTGCGTAATCTGGTTCCCTGGGCGCCTTTCGGCGGCATGGTTGTGACAGGCAGAAGAATCGGTTACGAGTTCACCTGCTTACGAGTTGACCTGTTACCGTTCCGGCCTACTCCATACCAATCTCCATCCAAGCAGGCATCTATTGTAACACCTCTGCCACACCAGCGACCGTAGCTTCGTAGATGCAAACGTTTCTCCCAAATGATGACAAATACTTGCTATTCCGGCGTGATCAACGAAAGGAACCGTAAATTTTTGTTATCAATTGTGTATTGTCATATTTACGTATCAAAGGAATTCAATTCCACTTTCACGAGCCAAAAAATAGCTTCTTCAAGCTCTGAAACGTCTAATATCTAAAAAATAGGCGAAAATATTTACCAAATACCACGCAGACACGCATTCATAATAAAAAAATCATCCCCTCCAAATTTCACCTCGAAAGTTTGTACCATGGTTGAGAAAATCCGCCAACATAAACCGTGAAAGAAAATCAAGGATGATAAGAATGGTCACTGTAGTGAACCAATGAAACTGGTACCTGTCCTCTCAAGGGAAGCTCACGTTTTTCGGAAGATACAACAATTCGAATGCAACAGACAAATTGACCCGGTGTAACGTTTTTCAGTGAGGCCTGTGTGCCAGTGTGACATTACAATAGATTGACGTAATAAGCGGCGACTTGACAATGAGCGACACACAGAGAAACAGTGAGTCTGTTTCCCAGTGTGTTCCGAACAATCATGGGAATCACACAGAAAAACGGCCACACTGAAAAACGCTACACCGGGTTTAGTTTCAATCTTGCCGTAAAGATGTCGCGGCAGTGTGGCGATTCCTTCGTTCACTTCACAATAATCAGGAACATGCTTTTCTTTCATGTCTTTTCGTCTCTTTCGTCTTTTTAATTGCTGCCGTAGCCGACGCAACCGTCCTCGACAACTATCGTATAGGATTCAGTGAATGCACCAACGAAATTAGTCGTTAACCTGCCCATGAAGGTCAGCTGTCACCCATCTTCGTGAACACACATTCTCCGAAGGAGGCACTTTCACGCACAATCTAGTGAAACCAATTTTGCAGCAAAACTCAATGCGGTAGGGGTGTTTTTATAATCGACTGACTCGGCTGAATGACGAGAGTCGACAGAGTTGGCGTCAGTCGACTTTGAAAACACCCCTACCGCATTGAGTTTCGCCGCAAATGTGCGGCAAAATGTGCGCTTGGCCTGAGCGGATTTTGGTGCGTGATGTCTCAATAGAAATAGGCCTACACATGATCGACATTTCGGAGCGAGGAAAACGCGCGCGAAAACGCTTGAATGGAATGCTAGGCTTGGTCTACAGAAACGTTGACGTTGATAGAAACAGTGACAGATTCTCGGACCTATTCTACAAAAACTATGTAGACATTGAAAAAGGAACAGAGTGACAGATTCTCGTTATCTCGGACTTCAGTTCCTGTGACTACCATTCCTTTACACATCGTCCAGCATAGATCCCGATTGCATGCAGAAAAAATGTGGACCGGCCCTCTTTACGCAAGGGACTGTCTTCGACAGCGGAGGTTTCCAAGTGTAACATCTGTGAGTGTTTCTGTAGCTCAGTGTTCCCCAACAATAGACGCGGCCTAGAATGGTTATTGTTGGGTTAGTTGCCGCTTAATCCGTCAGGAGGGAAACAATAAGAAAAACACAGAAATACAGGGAACACTGATCGACGTTACACCGGGTTTATTGGTTTCCTCTTGCTGTCCATTTAGCTCACTATAATTTCATCGACATACTGTATTTAATTTATTTTATTTCTGGACACTGACAGAATACATTAAGGGTATACCAAAGTGCCAAACTTGTAAATTTATGTCAAGAAGTGGTGTCTCCAAAAGCAGGCATGGAAATAGTTTTGATTAAGTTTGCACTGCACATCATATTCTATGAAGTACAGAGATCCTGAATGTGCCCAAAGTACAAAGTCAGCATGCACCACTTATGTAATCTGTGATAAAACAATGGCCCACTTTTGTGCAAATGTACAGGTCTACTCGTACAAGTATCTGGTACAAACGAACCACCAAAATGTTGTTAGGTCTTTAATGTACATGATGCTACCCTTCAACTTGGCTGCATCACAGCAGAAAGGCACAAAATCAACCATGAAGTTGTTGATTTAGGGGAATTCTAGACACTAATTGGAGGCAGCCATGTTGGAACTACTTTTCACCCAGTTCTGAAAATACATATTCAGGATCTCTGTACTTCATAGAATATGATGTGCAGTGCAAACTTAATCAAAACTATTTCCATGCCTGCTTTTGGAGACACCACTTCCTGAGATAAATTTACTAGTTTGGCACATTGGTATACCCTTAAATGAATGGCTAAGATAACAAAGTCTTACATAAAACATATGCTAAAACATTCATTGCACAAATTGTATAAGCTAGCCTGTGTCCAAAGGGCTAACACAGCATCAAATTAAAGGCAATTGAGGGCGCCCAAGTAATACACTTAAATGGAATAAAATAAAATGACTGACAATCTACTCAGTTATAACGACAGTTTATTAGCTATTCGTACATGTAGATCAGCGGACCGCCATTTTCGCTATCTGACTGAGGTAATCCTATTTATATTCATAATGAGGATTAGTTCAAACGCGATCATTGCTTTTTATACAGCACGTGAGTACGATTACCACAGTCGCATGGTGGAAAAGGCGGCCCGCTCATCTGCGAATATTTAATGAACTGTCGTTATAACTGAGGAAATACAGTATTTTTCAATGCCTATGGCTCATTTTTAGTCGACCAGTAGTGCTGCCATCAATACAAAACAAAGAGAACTAAACATTTTAGCCGACCAGTGCTTGCCATCAACACAAAACCAAGAGAACTAAACGAATGAATGAATGAATTTTAAAATTCTCAGGCCATAGCATGTATGGTGCAAGAGATACAGAGATTGTAACATCAAGATGGCAAGGAAGGACTACATGATGGTACATTTACATGAATAAGAATAACCGACTTCTCTCAATTGGGGAAAATAATGATACAAAATATAAGCCCTAGGGCATTTTAAACATTTTAACCGACCAGTGCTGCCATCAATACAAAACAATTGTAGAAGTAAAGATAACCGGCCCGTTGGTCGCTCGACGTCGCTTTGGATAAGCGCTAAAGCTTTTAATTACAGAAGGGACAACACGGTGGAGACGCGGCCAGATAGCCCAGGATTATCGAAAATAAGGGGGAACCTAGAACAAATTGCAACAGAATTTCTTTTTGCTTTATATGGTTTAGTATACCCCTCCAAACATCACATAAAAAGCCCCTTCAAATCCGCCCCCCCCCCCGAAGTGCCCATAATTGGTAATTATTTGAGATCCTACATTAACTCCTATTACAATGTTTATGGACTTTTACTATTACAAATTCAAGTAGCTTGATTTGAACATTAGGGTATATGTTAAAGTGCAGTAACTGCAATTTTGGCGAAATTGAGATATCATGCTTCTTGCCTTTAATAGCTTCTGTTTTTATCATTAGAACACCGAATGAGTCAATCAGGCCACCATCTGGTGAGATATTTAATTAGGGAACTAAAATGCAGTATCTCCAAAACAAGCCTTCTACCCAAGTTAAACTGCAGAGTATCTGGCAGTGTCTCAAGCTAAACTGCAGTAAATAGTCCAACTTACTGCAGTTTAGCTTTAGTCTAGGAGCTAGCAAAGGTTTAATTGACATCTTGAGTACAAACGTTTGAGGCCTGTAATTAGTAGATATGTGACCGATGTCCCCAAAAAGGCAACTCTTAAATGATAGATTTGGGGATACCACCAGGGGCGCTCTTCGAAATACCGTACCCCTAAAATTGATTTTATACGACATCTTGAGTACATCAATGAAAGTTGTGTCAAAATGTTCCTTTTTGGAGCCTCCAGAACATTTTGAATTGTGAGCAGCCAATATTGGGGTTTAACCCACTTCTGAGTGAGTCCAACGTCACCATGGCATGGCCAGGCCCAATCCACCTTTAAAGGAGCTGGACGTCCAAGTTGTAAACAAACTGGTTTGTTTACAAACAGTGGCCAGCAAACTAGTTTTATTCCTTCGTGAAGGTGGCAGCACCAGTGATCGTTAGACTGGTGCCCGGTCCAATGCAACTCACTCACGATATTCACGTCAGTACATATCACCGACAATAGGTGGCAGCACCGCAGGCGTCACGTGGATAGAGAACCAGTGAGTGAGTGTTTACAACTTGGACGTCCAGCTCCTTTAATAAACACCTTGAGTACATCAATGAAAGTTATGTCAAAATTCTCCTGTGGAGCGTCCAGAACATTTTGAACCTTTCTGAATTGCCAATTTTGGGGATTAACTCATTTCTGAGTGGGTCAAAGTGATCACATAGAATGGTTGCTACCCAACCTGCGCTTACGCACACCTACGTTACAAGCAAGCCATCAAAATGGTCCTTACGGCATCTTGATTGGAGCCAAGTGCTTTGTTTGTCAGCTTAGGAAATGGATTCACTTGAGTAATCTAAATTTAGATTAAAGCGATTTGTCAGCCAAAAAATCTGAATGCAAAAGGGGACGAATCTTTGTTTACAAACACACATTTCCTGCGTTCTGATTGGCTGTGAGGGCAATGTTTACAAACATCATCCTTCTGTTTACAAAACGACTGTCGATTCGCTTTAATGCTGAGTATAAGGCTTCCTCAATGGCCAGGTCTGTAGATCATCAACGAGGGTTCCATTCATGGAAGTGAAGGGCACGACGTACGTTACATACCGGTAAACGTATTCTTCCGCGATGTTGATTATCATAATACGCGGGTGGTATTGTCTGGTGACTATCTGCAATTCAAATAAAAGTCAGATAAAGTACATGTACATGAAACAGCAAAGAAATTACTCATGGGAGGCTTCTCCAGAGATTAAACCCGTGACCTCTGCTGGAAAGGGAAAGCAGGGTGAATAAATAATCTTGCAGAAGTTCCCTTGGCGTAATAAGTGCCTTCACCTCAATGGGTTCTGGAGATCCAACTTTTAAAGGGATACCTCGCTTGCAGAGATGGTTGAGTAAATGACTGGTAAGTCATTTGCGCCTAGTGGCGTAATATTTCCCATGAAGTGGGGCTTGATCTCGATCTCGATAGCGAAGAGCTATACCTGAAGTTGTAAAGTGCTTTGAGGCTATATTAATTACAGTGGAAAGTACAATAAAAAATATTACATCATGCAACGCAGCGACATCCAGCCCAAATCAGTCGATCTTGAAATATCAATGCGGTCACTTCGCCTTCGGACTACACTCCGCTCACTTCTACTTATTTTCAAGTTGTGGCTGCGTGATAGCTACCAGAAGTGAAATGAAGTGGATCCCATGCAAACATACAAATTGATCTGAAGTAAGGAAACCCTGTGCAAACAGGGGGTGTGAAAAGTTTCAGTTGAATAGAAATCTATTCAACTGAAACTTTTCACACACCCTGTTTGCGCAGGGTTTCCTTACTTCAGATCTATTTGTATGTTTGCATGGGATCCACTTCATTTCACTTCTGGTAGCTCGACTAGAAAGTGCCTGAGGAAGACCCCGGTTGGGGTCGAAAATTTGTGAAATTCGGAGATGACGTTTCTTATTATATCATTTTGTGTGTCGTTCTTTGTGCTTTTTATTGGATATCTTTAGTCTATGGACAAAATGCAAGTAATTTGGTCTCATGAGCCCTTTTTACACGGTGCTGGTTCGAGCAAACCTACCTCCACCCTCCTCGGGCGGGTTCGGTTCAGGATGGATTGATCGCTTTTACCCGGTGCGGGTTACCGAACCCGCCTCGATCTAGTTCGAGGTCGGTTCGTTCAAATGCGTGCCACTAGATGGCGTGTATCAACATTTACAGCTA
>NMRB01006250.1:0-12920 GCA_002633025.1 Notospermus geniculatus
GGTATCGCTACTTTATGTTTTAATCGTTGTCCTTCCTAATATCTTAAAGATGGCTGCACTTTAGCATTTCAATGAGGAACCCGCGTGCCGGACATCCCGACAGGTCGGCGCTGCGAGCAGTGCGACCGAAACGACGTCATTGTCGTCGTTTTGAGTGTTGACGTTGCGTCATGAAAACATGAGCTGTACATTTTTGTACAGGAAAAATGAGATAAAGACGTTGCCGAAATCGTCATCTATCTCTTCATTTTAAGGAAAAAAGTATGCAAAATTGCAGACATTTTCATCTGCTACAAGATGATGTAAATTTTAATGCCATGCGACCGAAACAAACGGGTGCTTTTCACACCAGAAATAAATGGAAATAACGTTAGAAAAAAGAAACGTCGGTCGCACTGCTCACAGCGCCACGTCGTGACGTTAGGCCCGTTTCATACGTCGCTCTTCTGCCGCGCCGAACTCAGCTCGACTTTGGGTCGATCCACATCGATCTGATTCATGCGTCGCTCCATGTGACGCTGCGTCATTCATGACGCTGCTGCCTGTGACGTTCTGAGAGCGCTTGTGCAGCCCGCGGTCATTGCGGAGTTGGCAGACGACAACAACTTTTTATTCGCAGAAATGGCGCCAATTCCGAATTACAGAACGCTAGTTCTGCTGCACTTATTAGAGAACGCCAGAAGGCGCCGGAGGTTTCTCCTATCAATATTGGTGGCGCTGCGTACAAGAAGGCAGGCTTTACTGAGTTGTTGTGGTGTTGTTGCCACCCTGTGCGCTGATGAAATAGGCCTACCGAGGACGGTCTTTCGATCATGCCGGCGGGATGAGAGAAACCATGGTTGGTTTGAAAAAGTTTGGAATGTGTACTCGGATGTACGGTTTAAAAAAACTCTACGGGTCTCAAGGGAAACATTCGGTGTCATCCTTGACAAAATAAAACATAGACTCATCAGGGAATCCCTGACTGAAATACCAATATCCCCAGAACAGAGATTGGCTATCTGTCTGTACAGACTTGCACGAGGCGATTATTTCTATACTCTGTCACAAATGACTGGTCTTGGACTTTCAACAGTGTACGAAATAGTCCGAGATGTGACTGAGGCTATTGTAGAATGTCTGTGGGGCACCTATGTGGAAAGATTCATGCCAAGATCTGAAGAATACTTCAAGGAAAAGATGTTTGATATGGAAGAATACTGGCAGTTTCCCTATGCTTGGTCAGCCATCGATGGGTGTCACATTTCTTTGAAATGTCCTAACGGAGGGGCAGAAGCACGAAAAGAATATTACAATTTCAAAAGCTTCTACTCTATTGTATTAATGGCGATGGTAGATGCACGATACAGATTTGTGTGGGGCTCTTGTGGATTTCCAGGCAATTCCCACGACGCAACCATCTTCAGGTCGACTCAGATGTGGGAAGATATCAAGGAAAATGAACTCATTCCTGTCTTACGGGCTGAAGTCGGCGGCACTCAAATTGGACCACTCCTGCTTGGCGATTCAGCATTTCCGTCAGAAACGTGGCTCATGAAGCCGTACACAAATGCAACTCTAACCGAGAAGCAACACTATTTCAATTACCGTCTGAGTAGGGCGCGCATGGTGACGGAAGGGGCATACGGTCAACTCAAAGGTCGCTGGAGAGTACTTTTTAAGAAAAACGAGAGTGGGCCAGAGTCAGTTAAGCTCACTACACTTGCTTGTGTCGTTTTGCATAACATATGCATCGAACATGGCGAAACCCTTTCGAAGAAGCTTGATTTGACGCTCGATCCAGTGACACAACAGCGTCGGCCGCGTGATGAAATAAGATCCATACTGCACATGACGGAATGTCCAAATACCCCTGATACAAGCCAGTATGCAGTTCGCATCAGGAATGCTCTTGCCGACAAATTCTGGCTTGAAAAGCAAGGTGTAAACCAGTGAAATACTGAATTGGAAAAAAAGGATAAAAGGATAAAAGCGTTGACTTCAACCAATTTAAGAATTTTATTGCAAAAACTGCCAAATGAAGACAGTAACATGTTTGACGTTTTCAATTTACATGACTCTTTGTGGATCACCCATCATTTTCCAGATAATACAGAGTTCACAGTATTAGTTGTTGGATTTCAATTTACATGACTCTTTGTGGATCACCCCGGGGGATCACCCATCATTTTCCCCGCGAGTACAGTGTTGAGAATAGTAGATAAGAGCATGGATTTCAACCAACACGTTTAACAAATTTCCAACAACTGTCAAAGGAAGACAGTAACATCTTTGTTTGACGTTTCAATTTACGTGACTCTTACTCTTAGTGGATCACCCATCATTTTCCCCGAGAGTACAGTGTTGACAATAGTAGATAACAACATGGATTTCAACCAATAGGTTTACAAATTTCCAACAACTGTCAAAGGAAGACAGTAACATCTTTGTTTGACGTTTCAATTTACATGACTCTTGAGGTGCCTCTCCA
This sequence comes from Notospermus geniculatus, assembly GCA_002633025.1. Classification (NCBI taxonomy): domain Eukaryota; kingdom Metazoa; phylum Nemertea; class Pilidiophora; order Heteronemertea; family Lineidae; genus Notospermus; species Notospermus geniculatus. The sequence continues at coordinate 2,471 of NMRB01006250.1, forward strand.
CGTGAGAGTTTTCTCGCGCAAGTTGGCTCTCTATGGGCAACTCAACTGCGAGCAATTGTTCATGTCCTTGGTTCCAGCGTTAGTCGTAAGGAACAAATAATGGTAAATTGCCCATTGTGAGCCGAATTCTGCGAGAAAACTCTCCTGTGGAGAGACGCCTTTTGTGGATCCATCATTTTCCCGATAGTACAGAGTTCAATTTACGTGACTCTTACTCTTAGTGGATCACCCATCATTTTCCCCGAGAGTACAGAGTTGACAAGAGTAGATGAAAACATGGATTTCAACCAACCAGTTTACAAATTTCCAACAACTGTCAACATGGTCAAAGGAAGACAGTAACATGTTTGACGTTTCAATTTACATGACTCTTGAGGTGCCTCTCCACGTGAGAGTTTTCTCGCGCAAGTTGGCTCTCTATGGGCAACTCAACCATGTCAACTGCGAGCAATTGTTTATGTCACTGACGCCAGTCTAAGCCATGAGGAGCAAATAATGGTGAATTGCCAATTGTGAGCCAACTCCTGCGAGAAAATTCTCACGTGGAGAGGCACCTTTACAGTGGACCACCCATCATTTTCCCGATAATACAGAGTTTAATATTAGATAACACCATGAATTTCATCCAACAAATTTACAAATTTTTATGCAACAACTGTCAAAGGAAGACGTTTGACGTTTCAATTTACATGACTCTTTGTGGATCACCCATCATTTTCCAGATAATACAGAGTTCACAGTATTAGTTGTTGGATTTCAACCAACAAGTTTACAAATTTTTATGCACCAACTGTCAAGGAAGGCAGTAACACGTTTGACGTTTCAATTTACATGACTCTTTGTGGATCACCATCATTTTCCCCGAGAGTACAGTGTTGACAATAGTAGATAACAACATGGATTTCAACCAACAAGTTTAACAAATTTTATTGCAACTACAACTGTTAAAGGAAAACAGTAACATGTTTGACGTTTCATTTAACAATAAACATATTTACTTATAAAATATCACTCAGTGAATCACACATCACTTTCTCGAGAGTACACCGATGAAGAGTAGCACTGACAGTGGGGGGCCAAATGCATTTACGCCACTAGTATTGCATTCATGGAAGAAAGTAAATGGACAGTATAGAAAGTTGGTCCCAATATATACAATAGCAAATTTTCCAGGGTATCTAATGGTATCAGCGTTAAGAAAAAGTAGGCGGAAAGCCGCATCTAGAAAGAATTTTGTAAAGGCAATTTTTTTCAATACTTTTTTATTTGCATTTTTCTTTCAAAATGTTTTAAAATCAGTGTGTCATGCTCGCTGAGGCCTTTCATAATATATCCTATAATTTCAACTATTCTGTGTTGAAATGTGATTTGGGGGCAGTTTTACCAAAATATTTTTGCCCATATGTGCAACACATGGGTCTCTGCACTATTATGAGTTGTGATGGTGAATGAAAGTTAAGTGTTGTCAATTCACAACCTGTTGGCACCCCGTCAATCCCACAAACTATTCCTTAGCAATTGAATTTCATTAAACAGCATGGCCATTGCTTCAAGGTACTTTGTCGAAGGTGTTGCAAGCATGGGCAAAATAATCTTGATAGAAGTGTCCCAAAATCACATTCTAAATAAAGTACTTGAAATTATGAATATATTAAGAAAGGTCTTGACGAGTAAAACACAGCGAGACCAAATGAAATGGTCCATGGACCATGTGCTCACCGGGTTGGACATAATAGTCTAATGACAGAGGGAGGTACATATCAGTTATGAGCAATTCTGATCCATTTTTACGATCACAGTGTGGGGATGTCAGAAGATTAAAATCATGAAATGCTGCCGTCGCTGAGGTCACCTTGCCGGCTTCCTACAGGAAATGCTGATAACGCATGCGCGTTTCATTATAATGTGATTTGAATAATATCTATTTCTGATAGAACCCATTGCCACGAACACTTTTGTCAGTTGGTCCGTCTTCCTCGCAGCAAGTTTGCTATACCCATGTCAGTCCCTGTACCCGTGAGTTTGCACCCATGGTACAGGACGATTTTTTCCATCACAGGGCAGCAGCAACGCCACAACAACTCAGTAAAGCCTGCCTTCTTGTATGCAGCGCCACCAATATTGATAGGAGAAATCTCACACGCCTTTTTTCAATATGAAATTACATCTTGTCATATATCCACATCAAAATTTCGGAAATTTGTAGTTTTGATAGTGTGGGACTTTCTAAGGATTCTGGGCTTGGACTTTATCAAAATATGTGGAGTGATTGCAAAGACACTTGAGAATAATATTATGAAGTTGTGTTTTGGGAAATTTTACTGCTATTAGATGAAGTTAATCAAAGAATGGCATCGGGTGAAAATTTTGAAATTGCGTTTGCGTAATACCAGAGCAGAAATGCCGCATATTTTTCAAAACATCAAAATGTTGATATTTTGAAAAGTATGCTTAGCTTCTGACCATGCTGACAGTTTCGGTTTAAAGGGCCTCTAGAGGCAGCTTTTTAGTGAATATATTAATATGATTAACAGAGAATTGACGGCATGAGGATCAACTTGGGCATCATTTTTGAAGTAAAATTTCATCAATGTAATCATTTGATCCACAATTCATGAGTTCATGGTTACTAGCGCCACCTGTTGTATAGTCGCAGTACTTTTAGTAGCCCAATAGCAAGCTGCCTCTAGAGTCCCTTTAATCACTGGTATTGTATATTTTAATGAAATGGCCAGGGCCATTGTGCTCACCTCTGTGATAAGTCTATGGTGAAGTAAAACTGTGACACTCATGGTGAATGATGAAGAATGAGTACAGACATAAAGATACATGTAAAGCTTATTTCATCTGTGTCTGATCAGCAATAATTTAATCAATGACATAAACTCAGTCGAAGACCGTCAGAAGGGGTTAGTTGTGTGAGCAAACCACTTTCCTGTGTTGGCCGCAGATGTCAGAAATTCTATTATTCACGATGGCCACCTGGCGGCCATTATTTGAAGTACCGGTGTGTTGGAACTGAAATCTTAGCATAAATGTAGAGGATACTTACATAGATATTTAGCATGTTTAGGCAACATAAAACCATCTTGACCTTTACTATTGATTAGTTATGGCCCAAAGTAAATTTTAGAAACGTGTCACCCCTGTTAACGACGACGGACGACGACGACGACGGATGACGGACGACACACTATGAGAGAAGCTCACCTCACAGCGGTGAGATAAAAACTTAGGTGAAAAGTACGAAATTCGCAATTGATTTCTCAAATATTTCAGCAACTTACTACAAAACAAATTTTGATGAAACCGCAGCCCACGTTCCTTAGAAATTTCCACTTTATCAAAACTGTTACAAAAGATCTCAATAATGTTACACACTGAAAATGTTTTTCACATACTTTCTGATGATGAATTACATAATCATGATACTTCCAAAGTTTTGATGCAGAAATATGTCCAGCAAGATGTATTTTCATGTTAACATTGTTAAAAATTAAAAGCCATGTTACATTATATTGTTAAAAGTTAAAAGTCTGTCATTTCTGGAGTTTCTTACTAGAAAGTGCATGAGGAAGACACCCCAGTTGGGGGTCAAAAAATTGCGAAATTTTGTAAGACAACTTCTTGTATTATATCATTTGCGCTCTATTTTTGGATCTCCTAAAATTGGTCCAAAAGTATTAGAAATATTCAAGGTATCATATGTAGAAATAGTATATTGAACAACTCTGCCCTAAAAATGGCAGAGGCACTTTTTGAGTCATCCTGACAAGTTAGATGATAATAAGTCGGTTACCAGGGTTACATCAAAGTACACCTTCTATTTACAAGGTGTACACACACAGTTCTATTCAAAAAAAATTACACGCCATATTCATAAGGGTATTTAAGACTTAGATGCGTGTAACTTTGTCAAATTCACGGTGGAGTTGTGTGCTTGTACTGAACTGAAGTTACATGCGTCCAAGTCTTAAACACCCTTTATGAATTTGGCCCTGTACGTTCATAGGTACTCTTGTTTACAAAGTACCTGGACCCATATTCATAAAACTACTTAAGTTTAAGTGTGGCACTTATCATTTGTTCAAAACAAAAAATAAGTATCACACTTTGACTTAAGTATGTTTATGAATATGGACCCTGGTCACTCCAGTGAAATGCCACGAGGTCACATGACACGCACTAAACCATCTGGCATTGGTTGAGAGAAATTGTTCATTTTCGTCAATAGAGGTAGGATTAGGTAGAAGATTAGGAAATCAATGGGAATGTCACATTTCATTCACTCAGGTCAGTTTCTTTATGACATTTTAAGAGTAGGCCTACACAGAGTGTGTTAAAAAATGTGCGCTTTAATGAAATGTGACATTCCCATTGATTTCCTAATCTATCTAATCCTACCTCTACCGACCGAAAATGGATTATTTCTCTCAACCAATGCCTGATGGTTTAGTGCCTGTCATGTGACCTCGTGGCATTTTCCTGGCATGAACAGGTACTTTGTACATCAGAGTATGCTTCGAAACATTACAGACATGTGTAGGTATACTGATCATCACTGGGAGGATCATTTATCTGTTCCATTCCCTCAAAGACATCGCTGTGGTCCTTCATGTGAACATTGAGAAAATGAGGCCTAATGACACCTCGACTTGCCTGATTGGGGCTAGGATCTGGTTGGTAGGTGGTTTGAGGGTATGCCTGCCGTGCTTCAGGTGCCCCTAATGCATGGGGAGGCATTGGATAGGCCTGAACATTGGAAAACATTGCATTTGAAGACAAAGGTTGATTGCCAACAGTACATCCTGGTTGCCCAAGGAGCATGGACACCAGCTGTAATTCATGCTTCCTAGCTTTCTCAGTGTCCTCCTTCATGAATTTGATAAGGTCAGCTGCTGGATCTTTGGCAAGTACACCTTCAAGTAAAGTGACAACCGACTTCAAGGTGTCACTGTTGTTTTTTGCTTTCTTTCTTCTGACAGGTACAAAAGATGTTTGCCCCTCAACCTCTACATTCTTGTCACAAGAGGTACTCGCAATAGGAACATCAGATAAACCATTCTCTTTCTCCGACTCAGAAGATTCTCTGGCACGCTTTTTAGCTTTACCAGCTGATGGTTCAATAGCCAACTGAGGCTGACAACTCTCTCTAGTTTTGACTACTGGGTACAGTAAATCAAACCACTGACCATACCCCTTGTTCTCTTGGAACCTACGGATACCAGAGGCTGTTTTAATAGTAAGAGCAGCATTTTTACAAACAGCAATACATTTCTTGACTTTGCTACGGACCTGAAGTATGTCAAAAGGAAACGTTTCATCCTTTGCTTTAACAGCCACCAAGACCTTGAAATACACATCTGTATTTTTCTGGTTTTTCTGGTTAACAAACACAATCTTTCTTTTAATGTCCTCATCATTAACAATGACATCAATTACATCATGAACCTGATCATTGGTCCACTGAGCACGCTTCACGTTCACTCCCTTCTTGAACTTTGCATTTCCTCTGTTGCTCCCCCTGTCAGACTGCTCTTCACCGCCGCTCTCATCTCCATCACCATCGCCATCAGCGTCTAAAACCAAGGAATTCTCAGGTCCCTCATCATCGCTGGAAAGAAACAGTATTGATGAAATTCAAAGTAGATGATCAAATTTAGACCAAAAAAGAAAATATCGTCTTTTTAGGGCTGCAAAAACCAAAGGAGGGTATCTAGACCTAGGCCTAAGCAGGGAGGAGGTCAACAGCAAACCAAACTGGAAGGGAAAAAAGAAGCAACAGGGACATTTCGTTTCTCAAAGGGCACATCGTCCACAACGGCACCCAATACACAGGGGGTTGAGACATCGCGTTGTGTGTGTGTGTGGGGGGGGGGGACCCAGGGTTAAGGAGCAAATACCTCGGTTATAACACACACCTGACATGCAATTTCTGCCAAAAATTAATGCATTTTCCCATTTGAGATTATCCCTCTGTGGAATATTCCCTCTGTGAAATATTCCCTCTTTGGATGTAGGCCTCTAGCCAAAAGGAAACAACGTAGAAATATTCCCTCTGTGAAATATTCCCTCTTTGAATTATCCCTGACCTCTTTGAGATTATCCCTTTTGGCCGAAAACACCGCCCATACGCTCTCATCTTCATTACCTGGCACACCAGGTTTTATTTAACAACTTCCAAGCATGAAGTTTCTCTGGGCAATTTTTCTCAACTTTCTTCAAAAGTTAAAACCTGGTGTGCTGGGCCTACTTGCTTACTACCGATAGGCCAGGCCTAGCCTAGGCCTAGTTAGGGGCCTAGGCCTAGCCTAACTAGCCTAGTAGGTCTAGCTAGCATCATTCATCTTCATGCTGAGCTAGGCTAGGTCGCCTAGGGCTAGGCTAAGCCTAGGCCTAGGCCGGCTAAAGTTTAGAATTACCGATCGGAAGTGACGTTACTCCAAGGCACACAATGGAAATCCTATTGTACAATGCGGCTTATTCCGATCCGTCAATCGATGACTTTTTTGGGCACTGATCGGTAATTCTAAACTCGTTCCCCTAGGCCTAATAATAGTTGTTGGTAGGCAGGGAGGCAGGCGTAGCATGCTAGGCTAGGCCTAGGCAGGGGTGCCAGCATGGCCAGGGCCGGCTCAAGTAGGGTATAGGCCTAGCGGACAAAGTCGTGGGAAGTGCACTAAGTGTGCACATGTATGTAGGCCTAGGCCTACACGGAATAAGCGGCAATGTATGGATTGGAACATGTGTCACTTCCCACGACTTTGTCCGCTATCATGGCCTATCCTAGGCCTACTTGACTTGACCCCCGGCAGGGCCTACGCCGTACGGTACTACGCCCGGTAGGCATGGTAGGGAAGGCCTAGGGTAGGTTAGGCCTAGGTTAGGTAGGCGTAGCAAAGTAGCTAGGCCCCCCTACCCTAGAACACACTGGATTTTTTAAGAAAGGAGCACAGCGTGCAGCTAGGCATAGGGGGCATCAGGCCTACACCCTAGGCCCATCGACATGACCGAAGTCCACATGGCTGTCTGTGCTGTGCAGTTCAGTGCAGTGTAGTGTGTGCATGCTGTATGGTGTCTGCACATGGCAAAATAGTAGTAACGTACGCATTCTCTTCAGCCACATATCACTATTACTTAACACTGCTAAAGTCAGACTTCTGCTGCTGCCTGACACAAGCATAGGGCCTAGGCCCTAGGTACCTCTCAACTCGATCAAAATGATCCATTTTTACGATCACAGTGTGGGGATGTCAGAAGATTAAAATCATGAAATGCTGCCGTGCGCAGAGGTCACCTTGCCGGCTTCCTACAGGAAATGCTGATAACGCATGCGCGTTTCATTATAATGTGATTTGAATAATTTATTGTGACGTTTGAATAATATATTCTCATTAGCATACATTTAAATTGAAGTTCGACACGACACAAGAGCGACGCATGAATGACCGTCGCTCCAGTGCCGGGAAGAGCGGTAGGGCGAGTCGATCCAAAACTTGGGTCGACCCAGATGTTGGAGCGGCAAATTTTCGATTCATACGTCGCTCTTCTCATGTGCCGAACTTGGATTTTTGGTTCGGCGCGGCAGAAGAGCGACGTATGAAACGGGCCTTAGTTCCTCCGGTTCCCCATTGGAATGGCCTCGTGAGGACTCGATTTACGGAATCTTGGCTTCTTCCTGTCGAATAACGTTGAAAATTATGGAAAATGTTTTGGTTTTTTTGTTTTAACAAACTAGCCAAGTTAGTGCCTGTTGTGCGAGGAGGAAGTTCCAATCGCAATTTCTCAGATGACCCCAACAATAACAGTGCTGCCATCTGTAAAGTGCCAGCATTCTAAGCCTGCAACACACGACACTACAACAGGTGATTTTTATTGCTTTGCGACGAGTGGCCACAAGTTTCCAATCCCCCGCACAGGAGGCAAAAACTGGCGATTTTTATCGCCAACTTACAAAGTACTGTAGATAGTTTATTTCGATGTTTCCATCAGACCCGAAGCCAAAGCATTATTGGCCCTGGTAACTACGGAATAGGCGATCTCAAGTTACTCGACTGGGTCTTTTACTTGCCTTGCAAAGGTAAAGGTACAAGGGACCATGGCTTACTGTCCTAGCGACGGGTGAGCCGGGGATGATCGATCGCTATAGGGCCCAGGCTGGATTTGAACCATGTATAATAAATAAGAATGACTCCCGTATAACCCTTACAAAAATGTGCCACGTGTAAATGATATTACCACGTGGTAATGGGCGAAATTTACACCAAAAATGTGTAAAAGTAGGCACATTTTTGGTGTAAAATTCGCCCATTACCACGTAGTAATGTCATTTACACGTGGCACATTTTTGTAAGGCAAGAGTGCCTGTTTTAGTGTGTGGCGGAGACTCAAATACAGAGAGACATGTTTATCAGTGCCTCCTCCATTGGCACGTTGCGGTTTAATCCGTCAAAAAATTTGGGGATGGGGCATCAGCAAATGGAGCAGTGCAAAATACTATACACCGGATCTTTCGAACCCAAAAAGAGATGACGTTGGCGGTGTGGCCAGACGTGTCCTCGTGTGCGGTAGGCTTTNCGATTCCTTTTAAATTTTCGCGGGATTTGAATGAAATACATGTACTCTATCAGCCGAGCTTTTTCAAAGAGAGAAGTGTTGTTGAAATCAAAGGTGATTTTTCGAAAGTACTGTCCAAATGGCATTATCACGGAAAATCAAAAGCATTTCTTGGGTTTGCCTTAAAAGCCAAGATAGTAATGAACCCATTGAACGTCTACGTGTATACAAGGAAAGATATTTATTATGATTTACTTTATAATTATCAAGTTTTAAATCTTGCGTCCATCGCTGGCGATTATGGAAATGGCGTGGTTGGAATCTGCTACTTTTCGGCCACGACTCAATGGAAAGAAATAGGTTGCATTATCTTTGACCTGACGGGACACAATCGTCGCAAACTTCATTTACCTTACGATCAATTCAAAAGAACCCGAGGTCCAAACGGGTCTTTTTTCAAAAGATTGAAGATCATTGTTAACAACGATATTGCACTATTGGAAATTACAGACGTTCGTGCTCATGCACAACGCGAGAGTTCAGCGAGATTGAGGGCTGAATCTAGGTACAACGTCTACAAAATTAGAGACATGGGATTTATTCTGACACTAGAACTAGTCAGGGTTTTACCCTGTGTAAAATATAGATTTCTTGAAGAAAACGAGTGGACTGACTCTGGCTCAAGCGGTCGACTTCCGCTATTGATGCACAGTCATTACTTTGATGACAGTGGCAATATATTCATGTTTAATTTTGAACCATCGGGTGTCTTCAGTATTGTTGTATTTGAAAAGGTCAGCATGTATAAGAACTTTACCAAAGTGTTACGTACAACACAGGGATTCGCACGAAGTAAAAAGGCACATCTCCTTGGGAACAAGTTTGTTGCTTTCGAGGCCCTTAGTTTGTGCCTCGGTTGTAAGTTGTCTCCTCAAGATCATATTAGACTTGGCACTGTATTAAATGTGTATACCCGTGACATCAGGAAGCGTTGCCCAGCCATTTATAGGCCGCAGGACGTGAACAAGGGACCAGATTCGCGCTTACGGTTCATTCTCAGAGTTTCTACTTCTGTAAATGATGGTTACCAAATTTTCAGCGATGGCCAACATCGTATAATCGCCTGGCCGAAATCAGCCCAGAGCAAAGACACAAAGAGGGGGTTAGTTGCAAAGATTTATTTTTGAGCATGTAACCTGCTAAATCAGTTGTCGAAAACAGCGCCTTGAGTACGAAATGAGCATTCGTAAACATCTCGGGGAAATAAGTTATAACTTAATTTGAAATTTCGACCACATGATCGCAATGGACAGCAATAAGTTAGTAAACTGACATCACCCAGTGGAACGGACGTCATATCATTTATTTGAAAGCAAAAGCGCTCCCATGTAAACATGTTTTCCACCTCAAAGGAAACTTCTAAGCCAGGTCATTGGATGTTTTGATTTGGTTACGCCTTTGTATGATTATTTACCGCCTACTTTCACGCTGTCCAATTAGAGACTTGCCGCCTTTGAAGAGGGACCAATTTCAAGCAATTGAGGCTGTGTGCCTTTCAAATTGTTCGCCCTTTATAAATTGTGTGAATGGGAGGTACGTTGTATTGTATTTCATTGTGTAGGTCTACCCGAAACGGGAGGCGTTCATTAGCAATGTTGGCAAAGAGATTCTTCATGAAACAATCGGCATTAGCTTAGTGAGAGAATAATCCCTCTACTAAGCTGTAGAATGATTTTTTAAGATAGTCCTTAACAGCCAAAAAGAATGGCATGATGCGGGCCTACACATGGACTTACTTCCTGTTGTAAGTTCATTCTAAATAGGTATAAAGAGGAAGGGCCCAGCGTTCGATGGAATGATTATTTCCAGTAGTTACCGCTTGCTGTCAGCAGCG
>NMRB01006253.1:0-10193 GCA_002633025.1 Notospermus geniculatus
GGAACGGACCAGTCTGTCACCGCCTTTAAGCGGGTGATCCACTGTCGCGATTTTGGCTTGAGACGGGGTTGCGTTCCCTTGCGGTTACCTTATAAGGACTTCCAATTGCCATATAAGGCGATCGCAAGGGACCGCAACCCCGTCGCAAGCCCAAATCGTGAGAGTGGATTCGCCGCTTTACCGTCAAGGAGGGACACCAAGACGAAGAGAAAGGCAATTTTTTTAAGGAAGCCTTCGTCGCAAAAAAACATGATGCGTGAATGAGAATTGTTATTGATAGGTGTATTAGGATGCAAAAAGGGGTCATCAATCAGTGCGTGATTCGTTTGAGTTTGTTTGCTTTCGATGTCGTTGCGAATAATGATGATATAGATTTAATAATGTCCGTCGATCGACCCGACAGCGTTGAAGTTCAAGATAAAAAATGCACTCTTTTGCAAAAAACGCGTTCTCGACGCATTGCCCACCTCCCTTCAATCCCAAACTGTGCAGCTAACATTAGAGTGGCCATCTTCTTCGATTAAATTGCCAAAACTGAATGAGGTGTCTCAAATCTAAGAGACAATTTGAGTGGTCTACTTGACTTAAGGTCGATATATACCCATTGCGTGGCGCCAAAGTGCCCAACTTAAAACTCGTGATAATTCATTGATAACAATAATTACAACAACATTTTTGGTACGGTACGTTACGCATGAAGCATCTAAGTGAATTTTCACCCTAAATAACTGGATCCTATTTCCGGATTGCCCAGAAAAATGACTTTTTTGGAAAATCACCTTGAGCAATTTTACGTCAACATGCTGTGTCACATCGAAGCAAACTCTGTTGGAAAAGACGCGGACATACCTAGCGCCTGTCGGTATAACAGCCGATTTGGGGTTTTTGAAGTATATGTCCGCGAAAATCCCGAAACAGAGAAAATTATGTGGAGAAAAGCTAAACATTGTTAATTATAAGCATAATTAGCATCTTTATGCCGCTGTTATACCGACATGCATTTTTGCATTATCCTCCATGTGCTAGGGTAATGGAAATAGGTCAGCTTTAAGGTCTATTCCAATGGTGGTGCTGTCTTCTTCTCGAGGTGTCTCTTACAATTTAACACGAAGCTGTGTCCACATTCTGATTCTCTTCAAAAGTCAGTTGTGAGCAAATTGACATCTGCCGCACAACTGGGCCTGGTCAATACCACAGGGACTTGACGCGTACGGGTTGTCATGTTGTCAGTGAATATTGATGGGTATAGCACCCCCACGAACAATACCCCGACCCGAGTAACATATAAAGAGAGAAAAAAGAAAAGGGATCTAACTTCATGGCTGGGCTGCTTATGACTTTTTCACTTCAAATCACGCTCACAGCAAAACTATTGGGTCGATTTTCATCAGAGTACCCTTAATCGAATCTTGAGACAATTCTCTTTCAGATGGAAGGTTCTAACCACACAAAAAATCGAAGGGTTTGATGAAAAGTACCCCCCAAAATCGCAATTACAAGGCAAACTGCACGCTGTTTTTGGCTGCTTGCGATGAAGTAAGTGGCGACTTCTCGGCAACCAGACGGCCGATCGGCACATTCTATATACCAATGGATAGCTAGCAACATGCACTAAACCACTGGCCTGCTGTCAAAAAAATTAATCCAAATATTAAGACTTTATTTGAGGTATTTGTCCAACTTTCTTACGAGGTTGGCAAGATTTTCGTGCATGACCGCCATGCTGACAAGGAAGTCGCACTGAATACTTTCCTCGTCACTGATTGGTCGAAATAAAATCCTGTTTCAGTCCAATTTAAAAGGAATTTATTTCGACCAATCAGCGACGAGGAAATATTCAGTCCGGTGTCCCCGTCAATATGGCGGTTCTTAGGAAAATATCTTGCCAATCTTGTAAGAAAGTTGGACAAATACCTCAAATAAAGTCTTAATATTTGGATTAATTTCTTTGACAGCAGGTCAGTGGTTTAGTGCATGTTGCTAGCTATCCATTGGTATATAGAATGTGCCGATCGGCCGTCTGGTTGCCGAGAAGTCGCCACTTACTTCCTGGCAAGCAGCCAAAAACGGCGTGCAGTTTGCCTTGTAATTGCGATTTTGGGGGGTACTTTTCATCAAACCCTTCGATTTTTTGTGTGGTTAGAACCTTTTTGGGATAAAAATTGATGTTCCATCTGAAAGAGAATTATCTCAGGATTCGATTAAGGGTACTCTGATGAAAATCGACCCAATAGTTTTGCTGTGAGCGTGATTTGAAGTGAAAAAGTCATAAACAGCCCAGCAACGAAGTTAGATCCCTTTTCTTTTTTCTCTCTCTTTATATGTTACTCGGGTCGGGGTATTGTTCGTGGGGGTGCTATACATATCAATATTCACTGACAACATGACAACCCGCACGCGTCAAGTCCCTGTGGTCAATACCAACGGGTCCGAGCACACCACTTCTCCTTTTTTAAACACGTCGCTGAACATTACGTCGGACACAAATGACGTCCATTCTCAATGAAGTCTTTTCATATTACAATATTGCAGGCCTCGCTGAATTGGTGCATTCAGTCTGGTAATACAAACCTACTCATCATTATTCAAAATCCTTTCATTCGCATTTCAATAGCTCGCCAGGGTCGAAAGGGGCCATTGCTGGGATCAGAATCTGTCCTACTCAAACCATTGAAATTTGCTGACTAAAAATTGGATTTTCTGTAAAACTGATGACAATTTTCAAATAAAAACTTCAAAAAAATCTTAAACAAGCCCTTCCACACGATACTGTCAAAAAAAAGTTCAACTTTACGGCGAACAAAAAGTAGATTTTGGAGCCTTTTTGGCCCGCCTGTTACATAATGTTTCCACTGGTTATCTAGCTAACGCTTGCATTGGAAAGATGGATAAAGGAATAAAATTTCATATGGTACAAACTATATGATAATAAACAAGAAGTCAATCTCCAGAATTCACGAATTTTCGACCCCAACCGGGGTCTTTTTCAAGTGGAACTTTACAATCTGAANCGGTTCCCGAGGGCCCCGTGCCTTATTTTCCCAATTTTTTTTGTGCAGTTAGTCAGATTTTTCGCATCAAAAATTCGAGATTTCGAGTAACCTTACATAAACCTTAACCACTAGGCCAAAACCCATCTTCAAAAAAAGAGATAGTTCAATGGCCCATGTCAAACCGCATCAAAATCGGTCCCCGAATACGAAAGATATTCAATATGATAGGTGTAAGTTCTTTCAAAGGCATTTTTTGAAGGACTTTAAACAGTGGAAGTTCCTTTTTTTGTTACTCCTTCAACAGTTTTGGATTTTTCAGCACAAATTTTCGAATAATATATTCCCCGTTCATGATCATGAAATAGAATTGGGTTTCTAAGGTGAAAGACATTGCTTCCTGCCAGATTCGAACCCACGGACCCTCGCATGAGGCATCAGGCCCCCGTTCATGATCACGTGTAGAATGACTGTCAAAGCCCACACACAAGTTAATATTGTAATCAGTGACTAAGGAGTGAGTCATAAGCACTTGGTATGTAAAATCCATTATCCCTATTGATTGTTGGTTTGTGACGCTTGATTTGTATTGCTTCATTGAATTTCCTTTTGATGTCATTTCCTGTTTATTGTTGAGTATTTCAATGTTTTCCCACTCAATCTGATGTAGGCCTACGGGGTTTTCCGATAAATGTTCCAGAACAGTTGATTTTTGATCCTTCTTGTGTTCTCCGATGTGTATGGCCAGTGCTCTGTCAGTTTCACCAATGTATGTTGCATTGCAAGGGCACGTTATTTTGTAAACTACTCCCTTGCTTCTGAACGTTGCGTGCCGTGTTTTCTCCGATTAGCTTCGAGGATGGTTTTCAGGGTGTCCTGTTCGGTGAACACAACGTCAGCAGCGGCCAGATTTTGGATTAACCATTTCACTTTGTGCGAGGTATTCCCTGTGTACGGGAGGGTTATGAGAATTGGTGAATTTGTTTTCGTCATTTCCGGACTGTGAAGGTGTTGGCATTTATTTCATTCGTTTGTTAACAACCATCAGCAAAATAAGCTCTGTCAGTCCCTTACTCTTAAGGAAAGTTCATCACTTACAACACTTACTTACGTGTAATTACTGAAAAGTATGTCCCTCTGGCCAATTACTTTAAAATTTACATCACCTTGTAGCAGATGAAAATGTCTGCATTTTGCGGTGCTTTTTTCCTTAAAATGAAGAGATAGATGGCGATTATGGCAACGTCTTTATCTCATTATTCCTGTACAAAAATGTACAGCTGATTTTTTCATGACGCAACGTCAGCACTTAAAACGACGTCAATGACGTCGCTTCGGCCGCACCGCCAGCAGCGCCGACCTGTCGGGATAAACGGCTCGCGGATTCCTCATTGAAAAACATGGGAGACGCCATTTTACTGTCTCTGATCACGTGACCACCGACATGAAATAAAACATTCGAACAGGCAGATGGTCGATAATTTGAAATTTGAAATATGTGTCAAACTGCGTCGCTACAACACTTTTGGAAAGCACATCCCATAAACTTTCACGCTCACGATCAGCCCCTAAATTAAATTAAATTAAATTAAAATGCTTGCGTCCGTGGTGCATGCGCAAGGACAAAGTGCCCGAGTTTACAGATCTAAAAACTAATTTTCGCTTGGAGGTTGTGGAGTCACCAATGCGCAGATCGTCCGTAGAACGCTTCCCGCTCAGTGTTTCTGCCAGAGGGTACTAAGGGTAGGGCCTACTACGCAGGTACCCTCAAAGGAAAAGAAAAGGACAATATTCTTTAATTTCATGGGGTTTTTGCTGATTTTGAAGAATGCAGTACCCTCAAAAACATTTCTGGCAGAGACGCTGCCGCTTTGAGGTGCATCTCGTGGTATTCTTACTTTCGACTAGGCGATCCTACGAACCCACGCCGTCCGGATAACTAGGCATCACAGTAAACAGTCCATCGAACCGAAACGACTTCGAGGACATATTGGCGGTCGAACGTTTTGAATGTCTCCGCAATTGTGGCCGGATACTTTTTTTGCGGGAGGGAAATAATTTACGGATTCAGCCAAGGATACTAAAGTATTTATCTCCCTGGACGAATCTTCGTATAGGATAAACACATATTGAACTATAGGGTAACTAACACCGGCAAATTCCGACCACCTATTGCTGATATTGTTCTTTCCATGGTCTTTGATTGGAAGAGCGGCTGGATTATCTTAAAGTCCTAGTACCGCCTACTTTTTACAACTTTCGAAACGAAGGGGATATAATGCTGATCAAGATGCTTTTTGTTTCATTGAAAAACTCCAACTGGTTAAAAAGTTATAACATGTTTCATGGATTTGGTTAGAGGAGAATGGTCGGCCTAATTTGCTGACGTCATTGCAGGAATTTGCATAATGAGCATGCATTTTAGTGCTATAATGGACTTATGCAAATATTCATGTGAAAGAATGAAGTCAGAAATTTGTCTATTAGTAAATATGTAAATGAAAATTAACTTTATCTCCACATTGGATGGCTAAGAGTTGATTTCATTCATCCCTGCAATGACTTACCGCATAAATTAGCATTTTCGACCCTCACTGTACGGAAAATAGCACTGCCATTTTCACACACATATTCCTCGATATCTCCCAAACTACTCATCCGAATTTGATAAAACAAAAAGCAAAATATATCTATTTATGTATTCTATACACTTCAGTAACAATCTGTGTGGTCAATTTGTTGATGGAACTAGGACTTTAATTATCCTGACGCCAATCTCCCCGTTGAGAACGTTAAAAGTATACCATCGCTACAGGAGGAAGGATTATCATATTCTCTATGAGAAAAAGCTGTTTTTTCAGCTACATTTAATTGTGAATAACGCTGTATATAAACGGTACATATTTCTTGTCAATGAAACTCGATACTTGCTTTGTGATGTTACTCGCGGTACCCTGTCGGGAAAACTGATCGTCCCAACAACAGAAATTTGCCAGCGACGGCGATTGCGGCATTGTGGCTTCTGCATTGGACTGAGGAAGATTGTTCTCTCTTGTGAGGTATTTGGTCGGAAAATTCACTACAGTGTTCGACATAAAAGAATCTAGAAACAAATCTAACGATTTTGACCTTAATCTCATAAACGGTGTTCCTGTTCTTCTAAGAGAGATACCACTCCGATTACAAAAGGGAATACACTACATTGTGGATTCAGGTTTCACCTATCTATTTTCCCATGTGGAAGAATTCTTATATAAACAAGTGAAATACCGTGTCCAACTCATTACCAGACTTTTGACAAAATGTTTTCAACAATTCGAACCTAAATACGACCTCTCGTCTGGCTTACTCTTCTTGATAAGTGTTCCCACTCCTTGTGGTATTGCAATGGAGCAGATTCCAGACCCCAAGAACGGTCTCCTTAAACAAGGAAACGGTATGTTCACATTTCATGAAACATTGACGTCATTTTATCCTGAAACCTATGACACTAAATATCGTCATTTTGAGTTCAGTCCAGTTGACTGGTCGTTAATGCATTTTGTTCAAAGAAAAACTCGTGAAAGGAAAGCCAATTTTTTTCGAGTGGAGTTGTATTCAACAGGCCAGTGACGATCCTCTCGTCCTCGCTGGAAAATCTCATTCTGACTAGAGCTTAAACCTCACAAATCACCTCTCCATCAAATATGGCCTTTGTTTTGAAAAAGGATTTGCAAACCTGTTGTTTTTTTATCAATAATTTAATTGGAAACGCATTAACCTTTTTTAACACATTCAAGAACCATGGTATCCCAGGACAGAAATCTTACTGAGAATCTTATCATTTTCTTAATAACTTAGCTGTTTCATAAGATATTTTATAAGATATTTATCAAAACATCTTAGTACGATTTTTCTTACAAGGATCTGAAAGAAAAAAACTTGGCACGAGACATCGCCACGATAAAGTCACTCCTCCTTTCTTTCGACTCTTGAGACGCAGTCGTATTCAAATGCTCCAGCCTTCTCGCCGCAACCCCCACCAAATGTTGGATTTGTCGGAAGTAAGGCCGATTCTTAGGCTTACCATGAGCGAAGAAGTAAAAGTCAGTAGAGATATAGTTGTAAAGGCGGATTTATACTTCTGACGCCGTCACCGCCGTAAAGGGAGATTTATACTTCGGACGCCGTCACCCGCCGTAATACGATAGGCCGGTTGGCGGCGCCAAACCTAATGCAATGCCGGCTGCAAGCGTATGCTAGCGTACAGTGGGTGACGTCATCAGAAGTATAAATCTGCCTTAATACGCTATCATATGCTCGCAGCCGGCGTTAGCCGGCGCATAGGTTTACACTGTCCACGGAAGCGAGCACTCGCCGTATACCGGCGCATGTCAGCGTAACATTTTCCAGAGTTCAACTCTGTTGAACTTTTACGATGTGCGCTTTCATACGCCGGCAATTCAGCCAATCACAAATCGCCACATCATTGAACAACACTGACAGGGAGTGCAGAGGTCGCATGCGAACAGCTGCGTGTGTGGTTTTACACTGTGGGCAATGACGCTAAATAAGCGGTCAGGTCTGCCGGCACTCGCCAGCTGACGCCGCCAACCGGTCTAGTCTATTGAATGAATGAATGAATAAACTTTATTTTCATCGGTATGTGGAGATACATGAGAACATGAGCTTTGAAGCTCTTTCACCGATATCGAACATGAAGATATAACATAAAACAAGTTAAGATGTTAAACATAGGTGTAAAATAAGTTAAAAGGATATCACATAGGAATTGGAAGCTTATAGCACAAAAATAAGATAGATAGAAAAAAAAGGAAATTATATGTAGATAGAAATAAATAAATAGAAGATATGAGATCTGTCTCATGTGACACAAGTACTGATATTGAGGTAGGCATGGTGGAAAGTACAGCATAGAAGCACGTAAGATGAATATTAATACATGCTTAAAAACACATAAAAGGCATAATAATAATATTACGGCGGGTGACGGCGTCAGAAGTATAAATCCACCTTAAGTGTGACTAGTGCGTACCAACATGACCAAGGGCTGACACAGACGCCGACGGTACCAACGCTTATCCCCATTCTCTGTTGGTATTAGCGTTGGCATCTGCGTTACTGTCAGCTGTCACGTTAATGACTGTATCAAGTGCATATTTCTTACTCACGAATTGTGATCGGACTTTTAAATGCTATTTAGAAGGAATCACTTCGGACCGCATATTGTGATAGCAGACAGGAAACTAAGTCAGTCATGTTTGTAGATCGTATATTTCTGTGTTGCGACGAGGCCAAAAAATGATATGCATTCCACGCGATGCACTGAGGTAAGATTGAACATATCAAAGGTTGAAACATCCATGTCAGCTGATGGGCTGCAAAACACCACCGTTGGTTCAAACTGGAGGCAACCGATATCTGGGGAAGAGGAGCTTGTTTTAACAATCAGGTGAGTAAACGAAATATTAATTTATGACTTTATTCATACAAAAATGGTGCATTCAAACGTTATTTCACTTCTGAAACGGATGTTGATATTGCTGTGATACAGTCGGATAGAAGGCTCCATGTGCGGGACAGTTAGATGGTGTACATGGCCTACTTGACATTGGCCATGATGCTGGCGTCCTGGGGTGTTGACGGTCATTCAAGCATCTGCCTTGGATTCTCGGTAACGTTTGTCGAGCCAGGTGAGAACTGACATCTGAAAGTCCTAAAAACATTCATCGGTCATTGCATCAACCTGCAGCATGATTGATTCAAAGAATTTGATTCGAGGTGATTTCTGTTTTTCCTCCATACGTTGGGTCAAAATTCGGTACACAGCCTAAAGCGTACGCCAGCTCGTGCATCATCAGTAGCCTTCCTTTCTGAAGCGTTTGTTTTTTGAATTCTGTTTGTGGGGAATCTGCTTGGATGCCATCGGTGGAGCCGAGCTTTCCCCGTGGATCTGCTGGGATGCAGTTGATCGAGCCGTGTTTTCCCCCTTGTCATCATCGGTATCAAAAATGCCCGATTCACCAATGGCCTGTTGTCTCGTCACCTTCAGAACCGTCATGCTGATGGTCGTCCTTCTCCTCCAGATTGGATGTAGTCGTCCTCTTCTCTTTCACCACTTACAGAAAACTCATCGATGCCTCGAATTTCCAGGGCTGATCATCACTTTGGCCGCTAACAGATTTATTATTTTTTCCTCGACTCATGGCATTGTTGAATCCCCGGTTCATCCCCCCCCCCGAGTTTGTTTCCGTTCACTCCTGAAAATGAAAAGAAACGCGAGATTAAAGTAGTGTTTTTAACTGGTTTATTTACAGGCATCTTGCCACGGGATCCTCATTCGCTGCGCTGTGAGGACCTTTTCATATGGCGAAAAACACAATCGCTCATCATGTAGGCCTATATGAAACTTGTCAGAAGCTATGGACAGTACTTCTGCCACTCGATATGCCAAAACCATCGGAAGATGACTGGAAACGGATAACCAAACGTTTCGGCGACTTGTGGGATTATCCTTATACCATTGGAGCACTTGATGAGAAACACAGTGGATCCATGTTCTACAATTACAAAGGGTTTCCCAGTATTGTGCTCCTGGCATTAAGTGATGTAGACTCCTGCTTTACCCTCGTGGATTGTGGTCAGTATGGAAGGGTTTGTGATGCTGGTGTGTATCAGAATTCAGTTATATCTGAAATTTTGCAAAGAGAACAGCTTAACATTCCCAAGGAGATTTTCAAAGTAAACACTTCCTATTAACAGATTCCGTTCTTGATTGTCGGTGATGTTAGCGTTTCCTTTGAAGAGGTACTTGATGCGCCCTTTTGCAGCCCGGACTCTGAATGATCACCGACGCATCTCAGTGGCAGATCCAGGAGTTGCCGAAGGGGGGGGCGTGGAATGGGAAAACCCCATTCCCTGAGCGCCGAAGGCGCGAAGCCCCGAAAATTTGGGGGTAAAAGTGCCGGTGTAACGTTTTTCAGTGAGGCCAGTGTGCCAGTGTGACATTACAATAGATTAATGGAATCAGCGGCGACTTCACAATAGGCGACACACAGAGAAACAGCGAGTCCGTTTCCCAGGGTGTTCCGAACAATGGGAATCACACAAAAAAATGGCCACACTGAAAAACGTTACACCGGAAACGCAATTTCCTGTCACCTGGGCAGGCCAAATTGAACTTTCTTTTTACTGAAATTCAGG
>NMRB01006255.1:0-12898 GCA_002633025.1 Notospermus geniculatus
CCCCCCCCCCCCCGAGCAAAAAGGGACAAAACAAATTTTCGCTCTAAAATTAGTCATTTCCCATCTTCAAGCCAAGTTGTAGGCCCTAGTGTCAGATATGGGGAAAATGCATCAGAGATGATGTACATTTTCAACGTTTTTCTGGGGGAGGGCACCAGACCCCTTCAGCTTTGCCCTCCAGACTCACTCAATTTCTGCCCCCAAGACCATAAAACTAGCTACGCCCTTGTACCAGACTCCTTTGGTTTGTCACTGACCCCGGTCAATATTTTCAACCTTCCTGCAGCAGAACTGATAGGTCTGGGGCTGCAGGGGCCATATGCATAATATGCTAGTGTGCATAAAAGTGAGTGTAAAATTTCCCTTATCTTTTGTTTGGAACAATAGTTAAGGGGAATTTTACACTTAAGATGTTTTATGCATACGGCCCCTGGGCCCAAATTCATAAAAGTACTTAAGTCATATGTGACATTCATCCTTTGTTCAACACAAAAGATAAGTACCACACTTAGACTTAAGTACTTTTATGAATATGGGCCCAGGCCCCGTATTCATAAAACTACTTAAGTCTAAGTATGACACTTATCCTTTGTTCAACACAAAAGATAAGTACCATACTTAGACTTAAGTAGCTTTATGAATACGGGGCCTGGGGCCGTATGCATAAAACATCTTAAGTGTAAAATTTCCCTTATCTTTTGTTTGGAACAATAGTTTAAGGGAAATTTTACACTTAAGATGTTTTATGCATACGACCCCTGGTCTCCAGTTCTAGGAAAAAATGTTAATATCACCAACTTTTTTGACAACATTACAAAATATTTTATTACTTTATAGCACACAATAGAAAACCTACATCACTTCACAAGAAGTCACAAGGATGGACGAAGTTATTGAGCATTGAACAAAGATCAGAGATTGCAGCGAGAGCATTCATGGCACCACCATCTTGTCCAAACAAGGCTATCGACTCCGTATGAACTCCGTCTTAATAGCCTTGTCCGAATCGTGTCATCTTTTCCGTTAATGCATAAATTATTAATGAACCTAACCCCTACTTGACCCCGCCTCCGAGCAATCAGACCTTGCGAAACAAATCACCGTTGGACACTTTCTTTGCTCTTCACGCTCAAATTTGTAACACGGATTTTGATTGGCGCGTCGATTTTCCTTCGCGCCCCGATGATTGGCTGAGGCTGTCACCACCTCAGAAACGGGAAATGTGGTGGATTCGAACCAGGCTAGATGGCCGTCGGGCCAGATAGACTGGTGAGAACCAGATGGGCACCACGGACAACAACAGACCCTGTGATAACGATGCAAGGAAAAGGTAAGAGAAACCTCCATTACAGACAACTCTGTACGAAGACACAGGTGTGATACAATCTACTGCCCCTGTCTTCCTGATGTCCCCCTATACTATTTGTCACAGGATTAAGGGTCTTGGTCTCTCTGGAGTCCAATGGGGACCCTAGTCAAGCATTTGCTAACTTTTATATACCAGCCATTGATGATTTTAGTGAGAGTGTGTCACCCAGTGAGAGTCTGCCAAACATGCCAAATATTCATGAGCTACATGGCTTCATGATACCAATGTCACTGAAGAGCCACCTAGGGGCAGTTCAAGAAACTAACAGATCAGATGACTGGTGCCTCCACATATTGTGAATCTGTCATGGTTATTCAGTGTTATATCTAGGATTTCAGAAGGGCATGGTGCAAACTTTGTGAAAAGGGCACTTCAACCTAGAAAAGGGCACTTTTCATTAGCGACATTTCTTCTAACGGAATTTGAAAAGCATCTAAAATGGCCTAGATATAACACTGTTATTGCCAAACCATTTGTCCTACAGTTGAATAAGTGGAAAATCCAGTTTTGCGGAATGAAGAGCTTACATATTAGCCCTGGTTACACCTACATGTATCTAAAACCCCTGTGCTTTTTGAGACACGGGTTTTTTCGAAACAGAAAAAACACGGCGCTGACACAGCGAGTGGTTACACTACTTAAAATGCGATTGGTAATATAATAAGTTCCGTAACCCGGCGATAGGGGCACTGCATGTAGGCAACTCTCTGTAATCAAGTGGCTACTGGAGGCGTGAAATAGCCTAGATGTGCATGCGCATGACTCATCGATGTCACATGTGCATCGCCGTCTCTCGGGGTGCTCGGAACTACAGGTAGACACGGGGATTTCGCACTTACACTACATAAAATACCCACGTCTAAAATAGCACCACTAAAAGCTGAACAGTTAAGTATCTCTTCATGATAAGTAGCTACACACACGTTCGTCAACTCACAGGATGAAGCTTAGTTGGAATGATACTGACCAGAATTGTTGGACTAAGTTCTGATATCAACTACATCGAGTTCCCATTCAGATTCGAAAATCGCATCTTTAGGACAAATAGTGTAAACACAGGGACCTCCAAGTCCATCATGAACCATTTTAGCCAGGCGTATATCGCACTTGTGACTGGAAGCAACTGATCTGATCAGTCGCTGGTGATGTACGTGCTGCGCCCACATCATTAGCTGAACAAGCCGGTTGTGATTTTGATCCAGAAATGCCAAGACCCGTAACACCAGGTGTCCAGACAACAGAGCTGTATTTTTAGCCATACCTGGCTGTTCTGTTTATTGCCCTCCCACCATCTGTTGGATGGTGATATGGGAAACAAAGTACTATAAATAGGTAATCNTTACGTAACTTCCTCCTTATCTGTACCCCGATAGAATGCGAAATATCGGGGTATATTAGGTCTGCTGCTCAATGGTGATGTAAATGTAATGATCACAAATTCAGCAACTTAGTAGAGCTAGGAGGATCCAATCAGTTGTCATGTCCTGGCCACGTACATCGCACTTGCGACTGGCAGCAACTCGGGTAACATCAGGGGCGTTGGGACTCGATGAGACTCGGTTTTGTTCAGAAAACTGGCATTGATCAGTCGCAAGCCCACGTACGTCGCAGTGACTGAACGGAAGTGGGTACAACTCGTTGCTAGAAAGTTGAACATGTGCAACTGGCGGCGACTGGCAAAATCTCAGTTCCAGCGAGTCGCAAGGGTGCGTACATCGACCATTTCTCGCGACTGATCAGTCGCCTCCAGTTCCAGCTAGATCCTCCCAGTCGCCAGTACATGTAGCTCAGTGGCAACTAGTTGTCTCCAGTCGAAGTGTGATGTATGCTAGGCCTAAGATGCTTCACCCTCGCACTACTCTCTAAGTGAGTAGAGGGCAGCCAGAGGCTAAGTGACCATAGGCCTTGGAAAGATGACGTCAGTCCAAAGAGGCACAATGATATGTCGACTCTGACAATAAACCTGCTAAAGATAAAGCTTGACTGAGATTCAGTTTTGACATACGAGTTTACACACGGCCAGCAACCATGATCAAAATAAAAAACAACCAAAGAGAATGCAGGCCTTAAGTTCTGGAATGATCAGAGCAAAGATTGCCTAGTGTTTTTCACATCGTTGTGGCCAAAGGTACTTAGTTGAACTCAGGAATGTGACCAGATCACATTTACCAAAAGATAGTGGTGTTGCACAACACTAGATTATCTGTAGGGTTGGCATAATCAATAGCTCTTTCACGGTGTCAGCTAAAGCCAGTCAGCCATGACACTAGCTGCCGAGGGTTGTGCAACATTCATATTTGTGATCACACCATTACAGTTTAGTGACAAGAGGTCAGCCAAGGACCTTTGGCCAGTTCGACTTGAAAAACACTACAATTCCACCGATCTCATAGCTCTTGCTTAGCGTCTCCCGCAGTTGGTGCACTCGTTCCAAACCTTTGATTCTTTATCGCGTCCTCAGCTTGTTTTTGAAGTTCTTCCTGCTTTCTCGCTTCGGCTGATTTGAATCTTCGTTCGTCGTTTGTCTTGTCCCACATCATTTTTGCGAGGACTTCGTTTCCGGTGCACATTTCTGCAAAAGTGTGAATATCATAGTTTATAAAATGTGATAAATGGGAATAAATATTTAACATAGGGCGCTTTCAATTGTGACTTAACCGTAACTGCTTAAGGTGCATGTAATTGGTCTGTTCGTTTGTGACATAACCCTAAATACCCTGTCACACTTCTGCATATCCTAATTCCTTATGAGTTCCGCATTGACAATTTTTTCATACGCCGTCGTACGCACAATATGCACCTCAAATACATCTCAATCGTTTTGTGTAAGTTTTATGTACCACTCGCAGCGCCACGTCCTGACGTTAGTTCCTTTGGTTCCCCATTGCAAAGTTGTATTTGATATCTGGGTAGCGCTCAGAGGGTACATGCAGTCTTGAAGGCTTTGAGACTCACTACGAAAAGTCCAATGGGACAAAATATCTGGAGACAAAATGTCCTCTAACCATTGTATTTTAATTATAATTTTAAAAGAATCTGGTTCATCAAGATAATGAAATGGTCCATGGACCATGTGCTCACTGGGTTGGACATAACAGTCTAATGACAGAGGGAGGTACATATCAGTTATGACGAATCTGGGTNTGGTAGATTGAAATGCGCGCCATTCCTTCGAGCTGCGCAGTTCAATTGACCGACAACTGGCGATCGGGCGAAAAGTCCTGACTGGTGACTGAGGCATGTGTTCCGCCCAGCGTTCGCGACTTGAGAGACACTTACGCATGTTTTCCAAGCAAAAAAAATGGTATTTTTATTTTATTTTTTCACTGAGGGTGATTGAGTGGTGCGGGCACAAAAAAAGTTTTTTTTAACTGAAAACTGTGAATTGGAGATGCGGGTGAAATAAAAATTTTTTATTTCATTTTGGCAATTTGGGGTAGAGGGAAATCTGTTAAACTAACAATCAAATTGGTATGGCCTTATTATCACTCCGTGTGTCAATTTCTGTCGCTTCTCTTCCAGGCATCAACAAGTGCCTCCACATGTCAGCAAACTACAAGTTTATCTGTAAGTATTTCAATGTCTTAAATGGTGATCAGCTGTAACACACCTACAAATAGTTTGGATGCAGATGGGGTGGGGTGGGGGTTCATCCTAAAATAGGTTTCAATCCAATCTGAAACTTGGTAGATACATGGACATGTATCCCTAGGTCAAATGAACTATGACACCAAGTTTCAGTCCAATTCAATTCTTTACTTGGCCACCAGGTGGCGAAAACCAAACACACAAAAAATGCAATACTTCTGGAACTAATGACTGGGTCATCTCCAAATTTTTATCCTAGGTGTATCTACATTTGTAATGTCTGAGAATACACATCATATGTAACAGGCTTTTGATTTGACCTACTTTTCAAGCTCGCAGAGGTCAAAGTTCAGAATTTTGCCTTTTGATGGCACATTTCTTAAAGCCGCACAGTATAGACAGGTGGCTTATAATCGGTGAGCATAGTCTCGGTCACCCAGGCGCTGTTTCGAATCTGGAAATCCGTTATTGCAGAACTGTGGAACGCAAACGGCGGGCTGCGCAAGACTACATGCAGCATTGGGGCTTCCCCAAGGGGATTCCCCGAACCTCGATACAGGATAATGCTATAATGTGTGGTTCTATGGTTCTATACATTACGCACGCCTGTAAACAAGGTTGCACTAAAATTCGGCTGAACTGGAAGTGAATAGCTGTGCATACTCTGCGGCTTTAACCACTTGGCCTATTGACCTCGGTGTTCTAGCCAGAAATTTGTCTAAATAGGGTGGGATGACTGCATTTTCCTATGATTCTAAGGCCCTGGATTTTCAAACAGGGTGGGAGTGAAATTTAAACAGGGTGATCTGATAGAAAATGCATTGCAAGTTACACTTTTAAACAGGGTGGTAAAATGACCTCTGAATTTTGAACAGGGTGGTACCGCCCTGTGAAACTGGCCTGGCTAGAACACTGGACCTGAAACTTGGTACATACATTTGACCTATGACACTAAGGTTCGGTCCAATTCGATTCTTGGGTTGGACACCAGGTTACAAAATCCAAAACACAAAATGTGTGGAATGAAGGTATAATGGCTTTTTGATTTGACCTGGTTTTCAATGTCACATTGGTCAAAGTTCGAAATTTTGCCATTTGGTGGCATGTTTCGTAACTGCTAAGGGCAATTATCTGTTGAACACTGCCAAATTTTGAGGACAGTGATAAGTCAATTTCTATATCAGCTGTTGTGTTACAGCCACCACTCAAATTCAAATGAAAGATTGCCTCAAGGTCAAGAATCAAGGAAAAATTGAAAGTGCCAGCTCATTACCTGCCTAGGTTGTTGTGACTTTCAGAAGTTTTATTCCATCTTGTTCGTCTTCTTAACATCAACATTCCATGAAGTTGTACATGTATTAGAAATGTACTTTCCAGGCACCAACAAGTACTGCATCAAGTGCCCCTACATGTCGGCCAACTACAAGTTTAAACGTGGGTATTTCAGTTCTTTAAATGTTGATCAGCCAAAGTAACCACAAATGGTTTGGCTGCATTGGGTGGGGGCATATTAAAGCCATGATGAAATGATGCTGACTTTGGGAACTTAGGCGGGCAAATCCCAGCGAACAAGAATGAAATGGTCCATGGACCATGTCCTCACCCCTTTGGATAATGACAGAGAGAGTGACCTGGGCTTAAAATAGGTTCCCGTCCACTTCAAGAATTCGAGTTTAGGTATTTTTAAAGTCTTAAAATATTCATTTCAGGCACCAAGAAGTTCTGCAGCAACAGGTGGCCCTACTAGGCTAACTACAAATTCACTCGTAAGTAGTTGTATCCTATTTATGATCAGCACACCTGTCACTAGTGTCAGTGTGCTGACCATATTGAGATCACAAAATTTATTTCCTCGTTCTGCTTCTTCCACCGCGATTTTCCGAAATGGGTATCCTCAGTAACCTAAGTATGGGGGATATCATGTCTCTATCACTACCACAGACAGAGAAATTACAAATTTTGATGTTTGACCTTGACCTTGACCTCTGACAATCAAGGTCATTGCGTAATCGAAATGTGCATCCTCAATAACCTAAAGTGTGGGTGATATCATGTCTATTTCAAATTTTCAAGTTCGACCTTGACCTCTGATCAGCAAGGTCATTGCATAATCGAAATAGGCATCCTCAATAACCTCAGTATGGGTGATATCATAACTCTACCTTTACCACAGGCAGAGATATTTCAAATTATTAAGTTTGATATATCAAAATCTCATGATATTTTGAACACCCGTTTTACTGGTGTTGATTACATCATGATGGAGGCATCTGAGATTGAAAATTAGTGGCTCATTGGATTGCCCAGGTTGACAAACCTGGGGGTAGGATTTGCTTCCAAGGCTGTAGCTGTTCAAGGAGATGAGATATGAAGGTATGACAGACCGAACACACAGACACACACACGCACGCCCCCCCCCCCACACACACACACCATGACCAAAAACAATATGGTTCCCGATCTGATTGATCATGAACCATAATCACGATAGCCCTGTGTGTTATATGTTAAATTAAAATAATTATACTTTTTAGGCACCAACTAGTGCTGCAGCAAGTACCCACAGGCCATGCACAACTGTACCGGAACCCGTAAGTGTTTTAGGCCATTCAACATAAATTACTTGTTTATCATCATTCAACCTTATGATATTGGGGAGGGAGGGCCTTTGATATTTGATATTTGATATTTCGTCTGGGTAACAATGTTTGATCGGGAGGGCCTTTGATATTTGAGCGAGACATGTGTGGAAAAACACAGGAAGTGACCAGCTGACTAGGCCTATATCTATTAATCTCGATTCCAGGCTATTTTATATTATTCATACATCAACAATGCCAATGCTACGGTAGGTCTGTTTATTCTGGCCAGGAATAGGATCATCGGTGGTGCAATGGATATCAATTACAGTATCAAAAGCCCATCAGGTCTGGGAAAATCAGGTCAGGGGGTTGTTTGATAAACAATAACAAAAATCAAAGGTGAAGCAGAGGGCAAGAATTTGGAGCGGACGGTACCTTGATATTTGATATATCAAATATCAAAAAAATCGGCACGGGAGCTAAATGTTGGGACGGGCGGTGATGATAAACAAGTAATTTATGTTGAATGGCCTTAACTGCTTATTGGCCAGGCATCGTGAGAGCTTTCACAGTTTAAAAAAAATGGATTTGTTTTATCCATGAAGGGTACATGTACATTCTCAGAAAGTTACTGATACAGAACCAAGTCATTCAATCCTACATACATGACATGATTTAATGAATCTCTAATAATGATTCCCTGATGCAAGTTTATACCACCTCAATCTTGACTTGTGAGATGAAAAAGTGTGTAGTTTCTTTGGTTATTTTTAGGGCATTTGTCCAGTCTGCCACCACACCACTAATGAAGTTACGTGTTTAATATGTACCCAGAATGAAGAATATGAAGCCTCTCTTGCATCGGATAGGCAAAAGGTATGTCCTTCTCCTATTAAATCAGCAACACAATTTTGTTAACTTTCAGTGCATAAGGAATATGACATAAACATCATCAAGTTTGACAGATGAAGGTAGTCATGTAAGGTATTGCATGAATGATGACACAGTCATTTTACTGTAAATTACTACATGTACATTCAGAGTACTGAAAAGTTGCTGTGCCCTGGTAGGGGCTGTTCCAGTGGGTCTGTCTGTCTTTCACGCCTTCATATCTTATCTCCTTCAACAGCTACAGTTCTGGTAACACATCCTACCCCTAGGTTTGTCAACCTGGGCAATCCAATGAGCTAATCATTTTCAACATCCGATGCCTCCATCATGATGTAATCAACATATAAGACCTGATGTTTTGTCCATCACACTTTTATCTGATGTCATAACTCGGCTCCTTTAGCACCTAGAGCAACAGAAACAAGTTCTACCCAGGGATTGACATAAGCCAAGGCCATTTTCCAAAACACCCTTGCTGGCCCTCTATTCTAATCCAAAGTGATTGTTGTCCAAGGTCATGGATGGTCAATTTCAGCTAGACCCAGTTTATTATCACATTTATCAAATGAAGGCACACAATAGGCCAAGGGTCAGCCAGCCATGGCCCTGGACACTTTAGAGGGCCAGCAAGGGTGTTTTGGAAAATGGCCTTGGCTTATGTCAATCCCTGTCTACCCTTAGGTTTTCATACCCTAGGAATCGAATGCACTGATTACTCTTCGTCTGAGATGTAGGGGTCATGGTGATATCACAAATTTGATATTTTGATATAACTTGCCATGTATTGTCAACTGAGCAACATGAAACAAGTCTTAGTTCATGCCTGCTTATCCAAGAACTGAACTGCGATAAAATTCTCAGCCTCACGTGCTCGGGTGATTGAAATATCATGATATTTTGATATATCAAACTTGATGATTTGAAATATCTCTGCCTGTGGTAGAGATAGAGGCATGATATAACCCATACTTAGGTTATTGATGATGCCCATTTCGATTATGCAACGACCTTGATGATCAGAGGTCAAGGTCAAGGTCAAACTTGATAATTTGAAGTGTCTCTTCCTGTGGTAGGCGTAGAGGCATGATATCAGTACCTAGGACAATATGTACCGGACAAAAGGTACCATTTGTCCGGGTACCCTTTGTCCATTTTTAGCTCACTGGGGTGAGCTATTACGATGGTGCAGCGTCCGTCGTCGTCCGTCGTGGTCCGTTAGCAGGGCACGTTTCGTAACCGCTGGAGCTATTGATCTGAAACTTGGTACATATATACCCCTAGGTCAGATGCCCACGACACCAAGTTTCGGTCCGATTCGACTCTCAGTTTGGCCACCAGGTGGCGGAAACCAAAAAACACAAAAAGTGCAATAACTCCTGAACTAATGACTAGATCATCTCCAAATTTTTATCATAGGTGTAGCTAATAAGGATACATAACGGGTTTTTGATTTGACCTACTTTTCAAGGTCACAGAGGTCAAAGTTCGACAAAAGTGACGAACCTGCGACAGTTTGTCATTATTTCACCGAGCAACTTCATATCTTGCATAAACATGCATTGGAGGGGTACCTTAAAAAATACCAAGTTTCGGCCCGATAGTAACTCAGGAACGACTTGACCCAAAGCGCTCCAATGTGCTATGTGGTCCCCTGCAGATGACCTTTATGTGCATGTGAAGTTCCAGCCCGATTGGACATCCAATATGGCCGCCAGGTGGCATAACCCAAAAATCTTCAGTCTTTTCTGGGAATGACTTGACCCAGATTGCTCATAACTGATATGTACCTCCCTCTGTCATTAGACTATTATGTCCAACCCAGTGAGCACATGGTCCATGGACCATTTCATTTACCTTTTCTACATTTTGTCCTAGGTACATTTTGTCCGGTACCAATTACCATCAGATATCAAGATCAAGGTCAAGGTCAATTACGGGATGAGTTATTGGGTCATATGAATAAAGACTAGCAAATGCTTTTACTTCAGATTTGTACAGCATCGCCTAGTGCATTTGTATTGCAAAATTCAAGTAAAAGCATTTACTAGTCTTTATTCATATGACCCTTTGGCATGAGATCAAGTTCTATGGGCCTCATCATAATCTATCAGTCAGTGTACCCCAATTTCTGTCAGTGTATCCTGATCTCCATCAATGTATCTGATCTCTATCAACGTATCTTGACCTCTATCTTGATGTACCAGTACCAGAAGAGGCACCTGTACATCGGGAACCATTCGACATTTACAATGCCATCTTGTTTAATTTGGGTTGGTGTGGTATTAACTGTAAAGTAATGCCTCTTTTTCAGGATGTGAATAAAGAAATTGAAGAAGAACGTATTCAGAGACTTATCAAGGTACATTCAGTTTCCGTACTTCTAATGCATTGTTTTAGATAAGAAGCTTTATACAATGGTGTCTGTTGTATGAACCCAAATTAGGCTGTGCCAGTAGGCGGGGTCTAAGAAGAGTAATTCTAATTAGGTCACGGTGCCAAGTTGTGAATGTGGACATACATAAAAATGTATCTTAGTCGGCATAAAATCCGGACGTAGTATGAACCACCCTAAGAATACTGAAAGGACTTCTTTCTCCCATCATCTGTCCCTGGTATCTACAACATTTACTGTTCAATTTTGTTTAATAGTTTTGAATTTTTCTTTTTACCACCACAGATCAGATCTGAAAGACAAGAAGTCTTGCCGCCGCAACCTGAAGATGGATTTTATATCCGAATCCGCCTGCCTTCAGGGCTTTTGATGTCCAGGCGGTTTAGGTCATCAGACCTCATTTCTGTAAGTAAGGATATATGGTGGTAGCTTCTTTTTGCAAGGATGCATCACATAATATTATCATATGTAGGTAGGCACGAGGTAAAACTTCTTGCCATCACCCTTACTTGGCAAGTTTCAAGTCTGATTACTTAGATCTACTATCAGTTACAAACCCGTCAACATGCCTGCAAAGCAAGGGCCTAGTGAATCCCACATTCACTGACCACGTCTTGTTTTTTTTCTTTATTCCAGACTCTGGCCAATTACATTGGTTCTGCAGATGAGGCAACAGAGGTTTTTACATTTTCAGTACCATTTGGATGTGCGTTTTTCAGTGAAAGGGCATTAAGGGATGAACGGAAATTGTCCGAATTCGGCATTGTGTCACGTGCACCTTCAATGTTTTTTGGTCTGATGAAGTACCAGCTACAGATGCCAGCTACTATTTCATGTGAACTAGTATAAGTGTGCACAGTCTTCTATGCAGGGGCAAACAAATCAACTGTTTTGAAAACCAGAGTCACTGATTTGATGATCAGGCTAGCCAGTGGTCAACCGAATTCAAACTGAAAGGGGCTAGTGAAGTTTTGAGGTCCTGCAACCTCGGGCTGGTGGTCCAGACATGAGCTTTTTTACATTGATGGACATATGTGACCTGTTCTATTAGAACCGGGCATATGTCGCTGTGAGCTTGGCAGGTTGATACCAAATGTTTGTTAGTTTCAATATTAGTCAAGGAATGTTGTACATAACAGCACAAACCAAAAAACGATGGGTTCTTCCCGATCACTGCAGTAGGAGGTGATGCTTAACTAAAGATTTTTTTATCTGGCCTAATCCACCATTTGGGGTGCCACAGGGATCTGTGCTTGGGCCGAAATTGTACACCATGTACACCAAGCCCCTCGGTGATTTAATTAGTGGTCACAGCCTGGAGTACCATTTCTCTGCAGATGACACCCAATTATACTTATTTCTCAAGAGAAAAGACCAACAGTCACAAATGACTGTCAACAGATTTGGCCAATTTGGGATTGATTGGCACCGTCACCAGCTAATATGTTCTATTTCGGCGGCATGTTCATTAAACTGATTTATTTGAACATTTGTGGTTTTTCAAGAGCATTCAATATCCATGATTATGGTAATACCATGGGCGGGAACCTTGCCTTCCGAACAGTGATGTTACAAATGCAAGATTAAGGAATCTACATAGGTACATGCTAATCCAAGCAGAAAAAGACATTTTGCAGAAACCCTGGTCATATGTTTATTTCTTTCTAAAATTTTTTAAGTTTGATACAATTAAATCAATATTGCATTCAATTTGCAGAATGATACTGTGTCAGTTGTCAACAGCGATGTAAATTTGGGGGACTTGGAGTTGCCTGACCTCATCACAGAGAATGTACCAGTATGTGATCTGCAGTATTTATGCATTCACTTTGGCTAAACTCGCTTCCCATCAGCACTCGGATGAAAAAATTATTGTTTACATCCACTACTGAGGGGAAAAATCTTGGTAGCATACAAGAAAATTGGTTGCAAATTACATTTTCATTAGCGATTACCGGTACTACCCAGTACTAAGGCCTTTGAGGGCACATCCCATCCCTGTTAGCCTATAAGATAACTTGCCACCTGTCTGTTGTCATTGTAAAGTTGGCTTCCATATTCAGAGACGCTTTAGTA
>NMRB01006261.1:0-12860 GCA_002633025.1 Notospermus geniculatus
ACAATATTTCTAAAGGTATAATTGTTATGGCCTTCCTTTGTATTCTATTGTTCATTTCTCTTCTTAAATAAACAGTTTAAACTAAACTAAAATAGACCATGACACTAATACAGCATTTCTCTTTTCTAAAAAAATCCCCCGTGTCTAAGTTGACTTCCTCGCTAAAAACTAATCATACATGTCATACTTTTATCATAAGACAATCGGCTGCAGGCCAGAAATCACGATTGCACCAGTGCCAGTACCAGTGCCAGGTTTTGAATTGACCCTCGTGTCAAAAACACAAGAATGCAGAGAATGAAACATGTAAAGGGTATTTATCCCCATGAAATATCAATGAAAGATACCATGTAATGAGAATCACTAGGCTACATGTTGAGTGGAACCAGTTACCTCTCAATTAAAGATAGCTGATTCAGACCTGACAGATGGTGTCCTGAATTGACAGGTGTCCTGATTACGGTGGTGAGAATGAGTAGAAACTACCAGTTTTGGGCCTGAGGTTACACCTCAATTCTCTCTCATAGGCCTATGCCTCCAAAGTTCGTCTCACATGTCCAACACACAATCAGAGACAAGGTCATCCAACATCTGTAATTCTCCAGGAAATAGGCCTTCTTTCCATTCTCATTCACCCCAGGTCACCAGACGTGTGCCAGTGACTGGTAAGTGGAACAACACACGAAGAATGAGAATAAATTTCATTATTATATAAAACCAGGCGGTTCAATCCGATGATGCAAAATCCAGCATCCAGGGTCCAGAGTCCAGACTCCAGCGTCCAGGGGCCATATTCATAAAACGCTTCTAAGTCTAGTTGACAACTAAATTGGCCTGTAGTTGGCTACTATCCCTAGTTGACTTCCAAGTGTTATTCATAAAATGTTGCTAGGCCTAGTTGCATGCAAGGTTGGCTGCTAACGTTAGAGGTGATCTGGGGTACCTCTAAGTCACTAGTTGCCAACTATTTAATTTTCCTGCTTGGCACTGACAAGACAACATGGCAAGGAAACTCCTTGAGATTGTGGAAATTGGCGAGATGTGCCGTGCTTTACACCGACAGCAAGTATTTAGAGACAGCCGAAACCCTGTAGATATCTTCAGTGATGATGAATTGATTCGAAGATACAGATTCTCACGGGAAGAAATAATGTTCATCACGGACTTAGTTACCCCAGATATCGAGCATCCAACAAAACGATACAAGGCTCTTCTTCCTTATCGGCAAGTCACTCTTGCCCTGCAATATTACGCATCGGGAACATTTTCATACATTGTTGGGGTTCCATTACAACCCATCATGTTTCAAATGCAGTGACGTAGGCCTAAATGATAAGAGGTCAACGTCATCGTCAAACTTGAAAATGATATCACCCAAACTTATGTTATTGAGGATGCCCATTTTGATTATCCAATAACCTTGATGATCAGCATCATGGTCTAACATATGACAATTTCCATTTTTATCTAATGAACCTAAGGGAACCATACATGACATTTTCAATGTCCTCTTGTTGTTAATGGAACGATAAAATGACAATGAGAGCATCTACGTGATGTAACTGAGTTTAGACTTCACTTTCCCCTGAGCGGCCAAGTTTTAGCCTATCCAAGACAGTGATGGTAAACAAATTGAAATCATTGACGTAAGTAGCCTACATAAAGCCCGTGTCACACTCTGGCGACTTGGGCGGGCGAATCCCCGCGAACTGGAATGAAATGGTCCATGGACCATGTACATACCTCTCTCTGTCATTACACTATTATGTCCAAAGGGGTGAGCACATGGTCCATGGACCATTTCATTCTAGTTCGCAAGGATTCGCCCGCCTTAGTCGCCACAGTGTGACCTGGGCTTTCGTCAAACTGCACAACAAAGCACCCTTTCACTGATTCCAATTAATACATGATCTTCACATTTTGTGAATTATGAACAAATTAGTGTAGTTCGAATTACAAATCAAACAAAACATTCCCTTCTTCGTGCGAGCAACTGGGATTACACAGTGACTGATAGGCCTAATGGCTGGTGTAAATGTAAATTTACTACAAAATTTAAAGTAAAAGCATTTGCTACCTTTTATAAATATCAGCCACTGTCCACAATGCATAAAACATCATCCCCCACAGAACCTATGTCCTTAGTGTCCTCAAAGTAAACACTCAGCCCATTGAAATTGAAACTGACATCTTGTGATTTTTGTGGTTTGGCCGTCTTCCCACATTCTAGTTCACAACTATTATTTTCTAGCTGGCAACTAGTTAGCAGGGTTCCTAGTGCTGTTTTATGAATAGAAAATTAGATGTCAACTAACAAGAAGGCAATTAGTGAGTTAGAAGCCAACTATCCCCTAGTTGGCAACTGTTTTAGCAGCCTTTTATGAATATGGCCCCAGGTTATTACAACTACCTCTTTTGACTGGGCAAGTCAGATTTGATGTGCATGCCCTAGTTTGGCCGAAAAGTGGTTGAAAACAATACTGACCACACCACCGTGGTCACAACTTACTATCAAACGAAATTTCCCACAAAAATTGACGGGGGTATAAGGCCTTTATACACCTCTAACTGCTAGTGTGAGTGGATAAACGAGAGCGCTAATAAGGAATGAACATAATTCTGGTAGGATCTTATGTTTCTAGTATCCAGGGTCTTAGTTTTCTAGTAGGGTCTTATGTTTCTAGTATCCAGGGTCTTAGTTTTCTAGTAGGGTCTTATGTTTCTAGTATCCAGGGTCTTAGTTTTCTAGAGGTCTTAGGTCTTGGGTCTTAGGTCTTTGCTTTCTAGACACCCGATTCAACAGCTCAGATTTTGATGACATAGTTGGAACAAATCTATATGCCCATTGCGTATGGTTGGCCTCTGGGGTGGGAGAGTGCAGTGTGTGTGTTGGAGAGTGGGAGAATTGCCAAAGAGGTCACGTCGAGTGCGATTTTGTTTGTTTTTTATTGGTTCACGTGGGCCCACAGTCCCTTTTAATGACCATTATATTCGGTCCAAATTGAGCTTGTAACGGATTTTTCGCCACTAAAGCATTAGCGTATCTCAAGATAATGAGCTGGGATATGTTAGTTTTTGTGCCTAGAAGTGTCCCGGCTATTTATTTTCGTGTTATTTCACGATTAATACGCTTTTTTTCGGTATTTTGTGGTTTTCTAGAGATTTCATAATTAAGAAACGATTCTGGTTGGCTAAAATCCATGCGGGGGTCACACATTCTATCTTGGGCTCAAGGGAGGACGCACATGTGGATTTATATTTAGAAGTGGTTTTGAGGTCAGTCTCTATCTTTAGCCATGGGGCAAGATAGGGTGTATGTACGAGCGTTTTCATCGTTGTTTTAAATAGGACGAGCCGTGGATTATCACTCACCCTTTTTGTGCGAGTACTGAGTTAGGCCTGTTTTGTTCGATCATGATCTGGAGAGAGAGGGTTGCTTTGTTTACGTTTTTCAGTTGGTGTGTTGACCTGAACTGAATGCACTTCGTTTGCGTAGGCTACGACAACTTCATTTGACTGTATAATGTGTCAGGTTGAGCACGTGCTCTTGTATCAAAGGCAGTTTTGTGTGTTTGTGCGAGCATTCTTTATTTCAAACTCTTTCCACGTGAACCATTTACGCCGCCAGGCTTGTGTACTTTTGTTTTCGGGACGCAAGGGCCTACGCTGCGTGCGGCTTCCAGTGGGTTGTGTGTTTTTGTGTAGGCCACATGCATGCATGTTGCTCTAGGCCTATTGCAAACAGAGGGTGAAAAGAAGCGGGAAAGAAGATTAGGGCCTATGGTGTGAGAAGAACATCATGGACTAGGCCTAGGCCTACCGATACACCCTTATTTTACGGCTTCCATTCGGTTGTGTGTTTTTTTCGTGGGCCACTGTTGCTCTATTCCAAACAGAGGGGAAAGACACCAACACTCTGTGAGAGGATGCATTGGCCATACGTGGACAATGCATCCTCTCCCAACCACCCATTCTGCCACTTAGTTACCATCCACATTGACCACAACCAGTCCACCTTGGCGGCAGAGTCGGTTGGCGTTCGCCTGTCACTGTAGCTAGGCCTAGGCTTAATACTTTCACCGCCTTTAGTTCTTCAGGGGCATGCCCCATTACCTTCCGTTTTCAGTTATAACTTTATCACTCATTGTTGCACAAAACAACCATCTATTCAGAAACAAATCCTCTAAAATCTATCCCTACCCCCACCCTGGTTCCGTTAACTCTGGATGATTTTGAAAATTGGCCAGAGGTGTTCTCTGAGCTGCAAGCTTTCCAAAAATGTATGATATGATGTGTGCCATGAAGATATTGTCGGCGCTACATGCTTTAGAAGATGATGATGTGAATATCGACGTCGCTCCAGGTCAGGCTCCGTGGTAGCCTGGGCGCCTTACTGGTGTGTGAGACCTATGGTTCTATACACTACGCATATTGCACGCCGAAGTGGACATAATTCTGAATTAATATCCACATTAATTCAAACGAGTTAATGTCCACATTAAATCGACCAATAGGATCTGATTTTTATATGTGGACATATATTCGATTTAATGTCCACATTAAATCGATTTAATACCACCATTAATTCGATTTAATGTCCACATTAATTCAAGCAGCTACTTCCGCCGATCAAATCCTATTGGTCGATTTAATGTGGACATTAATTCGTTGAATCAATGTGGATATTAATTCAGAATTTTGTCCACTCCGGCGTGCGATAATATAACGCCTGTAGATGAGGTTGCACTATTATTTCGGCCGAACTGGAGAGTGAGTAGCGGTGCATAGTGTGCGGCTTTAATTGCTGACCCGTCCTGTTTGGCTCGGATACTTCAGATCTACATTTGGGTTTCAGCTCAGTCTTTTCTAGAGTTTCAGATTGTAAGTTCCAGCCTGAAGAAGACCCCGGTTGGGGTCGAAAATTTGCTAAATATTCTGGAAATTGACTATTATACTTTATTATTGTCCTGAACTTGCAATGAAGATTTCAACTGGAAAGTTAATGAGAAACAATGACTCAGATACCTATGCCGATCCTGAGCCAAAAAACCGAGTTATTTCTCTATTTTTGTTGAGGTTCAAAAAATCATTGTTTTAGGTAATTAAGTTTTTTGTTCTCTCTGCATGGTGACTGTAAATCTTTTGTGTAGGCCAAGTATCACCACTGCGAATTTTATCCAAATCTGAGCAATACTTTCTGAAATATGCACACTTTGGACATGGGAGCTTTCTTCCTCCAGCCCCTTTGGTTAGAAATATTATTTTAACATCGAAATTAGGGTGATAAGAGCTGTCTGGTGAGAAAAACTGGAACTCATCGGGCAAGAATCAGAGTGTGCTCAAAGTGCGTTTCTTTAGGGGTTTGATGTCTTTATGGGTATATGCGATATCCGTTATGTGATGGAAATGGAAATGGAAATGCATCTTAGATTGGGACTATGCCAGGCTTACTGTTATTTTTTTTCATGCCGTAGGTAGGTGATCCTCTAAAGTACGGTATGTGATTCCTATACTTTGAATGAAGTAAGGGAGGGACTTTCGCAGTGAGGGAATGAATTTTAATTCCACCTATGACCCACAAATTCTCAAAAATCGCCCCAATGGCTAGAGTGATTTAGACACTGGCCCCAACTGTATGCCTTGCCTTTTACTTGACGAAACGTCGAAATTGACAAATGGACAGAAGCCTATCAAACAAATAACTCACATATCAATTGCTTCTCGCGCCCTGTCAACGACCTGGAATTTCACTGCCGCACGTACGATCTTGTCCTTGTCTTCCAACCTTCTAACTGGGATGTAAATTCCAGCTATCTCAAGGAAAGAACTGGCCTGGTCGACAGCGCTATACAACTCATCCATGGAAGTCGATGTGGCTATCTGTAATAATCAAATCGAAATATACTAAATCATTAGAACATTTGTTCATTTGCTTCTCCCAAATCTGGCAAAAGATAAATTTATTCGAAACAGTCGGCAAACAAAAAAGGAGAACTGAATGGTCTTTCTACCATTTTCCAGATTGCACAAGCCAGTAAGCTC
Organism: Notospermus geniculatus; assembly: GCA_002633025.1. Lineage (NCBI taxonomy): Eukaryota > Metazoa > Nemertea > Pilidiophora > Heteronemertea > Lineidae > Notospermus > Notospermus geniculatus. Next base: position 6,043 of record NMRB01006261.1, read on the forward strand.
ACCTTTATTATCTGTTGTCTTATATCGTCCTGGTACACATAGGAGATGGTGGGAGTAGCTCTTCCTGTCGTGATCAGGTCAAATAAAATGGGTGAAAAGAAATGATGGCCTGCGCATCCATGGGCGATGGATAATGCTATCAGCTTCCCTGCGATGGTGTACAAGTCCTTTTCAAATGCTGAAACGATATGAATACAACGTTGAATAAATGATTGTTTCGGAACAAAAACAAAAATGCAAGAAGAAATTGTGCAGCCCTAACAGAGGCATGATATTTCCTGGTGTGAAGATATCCAAAAAACAGCACAAAAACGACACACAGTATACAATAAATCGCAAAGTCGTCTCCGAATATTTCGCAAATTTTCGACCCCAATCGGGGTCTTCCTCAGGCGCTATGTAGAAGAGATCCAAGAGTCCCTCTATGAAGCATGTGAATAGATCATACCTATCGACGATGGTACCAGTATTTTGTCACTGTCGGGTCCAACAAACATTTCGCTCTTTGATATCTCCTTCATTGCAAGGTTGAAGAACTCTCTCATGATACTGCCTGCATTCTCTGCAGCTTCAGCCTCGCCGTAATCATCAATGAATTTAACGAATATGGGTTTCTTTGAATCAAACCCTTTCCGCTTGAGGGCACGAGAAGCCCCTTCCAGGACATTTCCCCTGACTACTTTAATGATGTTGGGCTCGGCATTCATGTCAATGGACGATTTCAATTTGTTCACGACATCTGCCAAGGATGTTTCATAAGTCCTGAAATTTAATTTGGAGAGACTGAGGCCATCAGTAGGGTTCGCCGTTCCTCTTGTAGACATGATTGTTCTTGGTGACGAAGTACTGAACTGGCATTCTGAATCTTGCTTTTGTCCTAGAAATTAGTGGTAACAGTATTCCTGACCATTAAATTCCTCCTGAGGCCGTATGCACAAAAATCTTAATTGTAACAAACAATAGATAAGGTAAATTTTTCACTGCATACGGCCCCTGGGTCCGTATTCATTAAACTACTTAAGTCTACATGTAAGTGTGACACGTATCCCACTTAGGATTCAGTAGTTGTATGAATATGGGCCCTGGGTCCGTATTCATAAAGCTACTTAAGTCTAAGTGTGACACTTATCTTTTGTTCAACGCAGAAGATAAGTTTCACACCTAGACTTAAGTATGTTTATCAGTGAATATGGACCCAGGTCCTTATTTTTGCCCTTGGAACTACCAATAATTACATTAACAGAACTCGGTGATTGCGATTACAATGTAACTGCAATTTTTGAAGAGAAAAAAAGGAGAGTTGGTTGTGGATAAAATGAACAATCCGATGAATAGATATGAGATCACACGCGAGTTTCATTAGCAACAGGATAGCTGATTGTGGCCCCGATTACATACATGAAGAGATAGAAAGGGTTTCGAGCCTCCGCATCACTGTCATTCTTTTTTCGGTTCTTCTTTCCTGTAGAAAAGATCTGGAAATTAACACAAGAAACCTCTGGGTCCCATCCAAAGCCTCCAACTCGCTGTAAGCCATTCTTGTACGGACCTGTGCAGTGGACGCTGCCTCGAGGTACAGCGGGTGGACAAAAACACGACGTATTAAAACATGAAACAATTGCTAATGCCTGGTTCTTTTACTGCCTGCATACACCAGAACTCTGCCTGCATACACCAGAACTCAGTGTTTAACACAATACCGTGAGACGATTTCGCCGATTTCAACGAGAAGTCTCTTTACAGTTGTCTTTAAAGTTAGCGTAAAATCTTCGGAAAACCCCTCATCCTCAGTGCCTGTCTTTGTGTTATTGAAAAACCTATAATTCTCGTCAATGCAGTAAATAACACCCAGTACCTTTCACCCCCAAATCCCTGGAATGAACTATCACTAGGCACACCAAATATCTCGAGCAGCCGGCTGACGCTTTCTCGATTCGTGGAAAAAACCACTGAGACTCAAAAGGTTCACAGTTTCCAGGCTTCAATGAAGAGACCAAATAAGCCTGTACCTTACTGGCAAAGTCTGTAGAACATGTGCATCCCTAACTTTTACTTTCACCACAGGGTGGAATACTGTTCACGGGTGCAGCTCGTGCAGATTGTTTGTGATTAACACCCTTGATACCAAGAAACACTAAACATAGAATGATACACTGACTGAGATTCTGGTGAATGACACACAGAGTCTGTTACTGTTCGCAATCAGCTACTACGTACGCCAACTGTTGATTATCACAGACACAAGAAACATACGAAAGGTTACCTTTAGCTAAACGTTTCCTGCTGCTGGTGATGATGCGGATTCTGATTCTGATTCTGATGATGATGATGAGGATGATGATGATGATGATGAGGATCCCCATCCCTATCGTGGCGGTGTTTGCAAGCTTGGGGTCAATTGATTCGCTGTTTTTATCTAGCCATGGAGAGGACAGTGAATGAGAGGGTTCTGAAGTCGTCGTCACAGTCTTGTGTCGATGTAGATAAGCTGCAGCGAGAAAACAATTACATGTAGCAACCAAGGAATGATCTAGGAGAGCATAATCACGAGCGTATTGTATTTGGACATGGATTTTGTTCTCAATACGGAGTGATCAAGCGTAGGCGTTCCCTGTTCGTATGGGTTGTGTTACTCTCTTCACCAACATCCATTTATGATTTTAGGACTAGGAGACGGTGACCCACTGACCAGATACGTGATCGCATAACACTCAAGTTTTCAAATCCAGAGTGAGGGAACTGGGCAAGGGGCTGTGTTGTGTGTTGGCTGTGTTTTTTCTTTGGCGGGGGGGGGGGGCGCTGGGCTGTTTCCCTGTCTTCAGCTGACACGTTGATGTCGCTGAAGCCAGCGAGAAACAGTTATTAGTCGAGGTCATTGTAGCGGCTTCCCGCCACCGCGCCTTCAGTGATGACGTCATATACCGCGCTTGTCTTCTGCTGACGTTCTCGATGTAATAATCGCTTCGGAAAGGAAAACAGAGAGCTTTCGCTATCCCGATTCCGAGACAGCGAAAGCTCTCTAATACGTCATGACGTCTTTGCGAATTCACTCGCGCTTCAAATTCGAAGCGCTCAACATGTTTTCTTGTATTTGTTTCAAGTTAGGCCAATCTAATGTTTCGGTACGTATTGTTTCTTTCCCGGTTTAAGTCTCAAGTCGTGTAAGTGTGATTTAATCTCGTATTAGGCCGTTATTCTCAAACGCGCACTATTTTTATGTATTTTCATATCATATCATATCTCTCTGAATATGAAATCAACGAAAGATTGGCTCGTCAATTAAGTTCGTTACTTCAATACTTTTCTCCCATGTATTAAGCATAAGGCTTGTCATTTTTGCTTTTATATGGGTAAAACCAGGTACTGCTACTGGGTTCATTCCCATTTCGCCAAATTGCATTTCGCCAAATTCCCAATTCGCCAAAAAAAGTTTCATTTCGCCAAATCCCATTTCGCCAAATTCCCATTTGGCCAAATTCCCAAATCGCCAAATTCCCGTTTTGCCAAATTCCCATTTTGCCAAATTTGTTATTCAGGCTATAACCCCTAATGTAATGGACTTATCCAATGCAAAATACTTCAAAGTAGAGGGTAAGGGTTAGGATAAGGCCCTTGGGTATCAAACTGTTTCACTCAGGACTTGGAAGGGATGGGGCTGATGTCTTCACCTTCAAAAAGGACGGGTGTAATTTGCCACACCCAAAGTTACACAACTCTGGCATTGTTTGTTCCCTTGACTATATCTGCGAAAACAACACGAATTAGAAAAAAAGAAACTAAGAAACGCATCTTTTCTCTGAAAGTTTGCACTATTTCTTCGTCTGAAAAAGATCGTTGAAGAAAATAACATCAGTCTTCTTTGGAATGAATACCATGGTATTCGCTTTATTAAACTTCTAAGCCTGCTTCAAAAATTGTTAATATTTGGAACGATTCATTTTGAAACAACACAGGGGTGTCAAGTAAATTTTTGGCGAAACGGGAATTTTGCCAAATGGGAATTTGGTGAAACGGGAATTTGGCCAAATGGGAATTTGGCCAAATGGGAATTTGGCGAAATGGGAATTTGGCAAATTGGGAATTTGGCGATTTGGGAATTTGGCCAAATGGGAATTTGGCCAAATGGGATTTGGCGAAATGGGATTTGGCAAAATGGGATTTGGCGAAATGGGAAGTCACCCTGCTACTGTTACGGCGGTGTTTGATACATTTGCCATCAGGATTAGGGTTAGGGCCAGGCCCAGAGCGGAAACAATGACTGCCGTACCCCTAAGAACAGCCGTAATTCAGGGCTATCCTGTGCCTTAATTGAATGATTTATTTCGCATATGGTAGCAATTGCAACATCTCGAAAAATAACGTAATGAGGAGAAAAACGAATAAAATACAAAGATGATAAAAGAAGAGAAGAAAAGACAAAAAAGAAAAAAGCAGCGGACGGAATTCGAACCCGGGGCCCTGGATTGCGAAGCAACGATCATTCCACCCTGAACCAACCAGACGTGCAACGCCACCAAGACGTGCAACGGCTTACTGGAATTTGCGCAAAATCAAAATGCGCAATGGAAAAATGCGCAAAGGGGGGATATCATTATTCAAAAACACACCATTCGAATCTCGCCAATCACGTTTCATGTCCCATGGACCCTAGACGTGATCATCATTCTTGAACGCTCATGCATTCGGTAATATATACGCGTGATCAGTCCGTTACTTTTGGTAATGCCGCTGCAGAGGATGAAATTTTTCATCCAATTTTCTGAATATGCTCAATAAAGGCCTACACTGAAGCCCCAATAGGCCCGGAATTTCGGGAAAAAATGGATATGTAAACCCCATGGATTTTAACCAATCAGAATCATTTCTTAATTATGAAATCGGTAAAAAACCACAAAATGCCCGAAAAAACATATTAATCGCAAACTAATCGGTTTTATTATTAGCCCGGACGCCGCAGCCCGGACACTACTAGGCATAAAAAGTAGCATATACCAGCTGAATGTTTTGAAAGCCGATAATGATTTAGTGCCGAAAATTGCGTCGAAAGCTCATTTTGGACCAAATATAATGGTCACTTAAAGGGACTATAGGCCCACGTGAACCAATAAGCCGCTCGGCAAAGTGACTGATTTCACCATCGATACGTCCTTTCCAGCCCTCCTTAATTCTCATGCGAAGTTTCAGCGCTTAACTATGCTTTACAGGGTATTTTTGGCATGCAGTTTGCCAAGATGGCTAATTACTTCAGGCGAAATTCAGTGTTGGCACACCTGAGTTGTTAGCAGCTTCGCTATCTGGCCGCTGCGCGGCGTTCAGGGCCCTTTGCGTCTTGGTGACCCTTGATCTCCGTTCTTATTTTATTTGCCTCTTTATTGCTGATGTGGACGTACTGTATGTACATCGGCATCTTGTTTCGTTTAGCAGTGTTTGACTATTATCAAAAATTCATAAGCGAATGAATTTTTTGTTATTATCTAGACTTGCACCCGACAACCGATCTTCGCTGACGTGTTGAAAAACGTATACTTAGAAAAATCAACATCAAATGTGAACACATGTCCTGTACATGTAGCCCTACTTCTAATGAGTTGATGGTTCCCCATCGATATCTGTTCCTTACCTTCGCATCCGAAATGCTTGCAGAGAGCGACAGTGATTTCACAGGGTCTGGAACATGAACGACACTCTGAAGCCGCCCTGTCGAAGTATTCGTCAGTAGCACAATTCATCTTGTTTCCGTCTGGGAAAAAGGAAAAGAAAACTAGAAAGAAATTGACTTGTGAGTCAATTTGAAGACCGCCTTTGAAAATTCACTGATGAATTTTGTAAATATGTTAGGGCAATGTAGAAACTGTTGATATTGGGACTGAACATGCGTCATTCGGTCGCACTAATTTGCGTCCAACTGCGACCAATTGCGTCCAGTTGCGTCCAACGCTAATTTTATCAATACAAATGTTCAAATTTATGTTTTAAATGGTCATTCTCAACATTATCTCATCAGAATTAATCACAAAAAAAAAGGTGAATTATATGACATTTGACGGGTCAAGAAACTCCCGAGGCCAGCCTTCCGCGATTGTGACTCTTCAGGCAATGGCGGCCATTTTGACAGAGTCTACCCCAGACAACGATAACAACAAAATGGCCGCCGGCCTCTGGACGCGAAAATAAACTCAATAAATCATGTAAATAAGCGATTGAAAACGTTCCAAATTCATTTCAGGAATGTTTGATTGACTCCTGCCTACACTCATAAATATTGATATGAACACTTTATTCTTAATATGAAAATGTCCAACGACATGTGAGCGCGCAGCAGCGCAAGGTCGGGGGGAGACCCCCCGAACCCCCCTTTCTGGGGGAAACCCCAGGCCCCTAGCTTGATAATAAGTCCTGGTAAAGTCATGGGGCGCTGCCTGGCCATGGTGGTGGTGGTAGGCCTGACGGCAGTGCCATAAATCCTCCCTGCCAAAACTGTGTGGTGAGACCTGGAAAGATTCTGACGTCACACGTCATTCTCGTCAAAACTGTGTAGTGAGACGTGGACGGATGCTTGACCAATGACGTTGCGTCTTGAGACGTGGTGACGTTTGCTTAGCAACGCGTTATTGCAAATGGCGGCGATGTCGTTTGCCCGAGAGGGGCGGAGATCATGCGAGATAGGCCCATTTCAGAAATATTTCCGTATATTCTTTTCACGACGTGCTGCAAATAATAGACTATACTATAGATCCATAGCGTCATTTGGAACCTTGTTTACATAAATGTAACGTGCATCACATTTTCAATCTCCGAGAATCAAATAGTGACAAGCG
>NMRB01006262.1:0-10044 GCA_002633025.1 Notospermus geniculatus
TGGATTTTCTTACAAACCAGACAGAAATTATTTTCTGGCCATATTTAAGCCATGTGTAAACGATTGGAGCCTTTTGAACCATACCTTTAACTGATGTTTTTATGCTAAATCACTGCAAAGTAACAGAACTGCATGATAAAATATATTACCACGAAAACACACAAACAGAAAGTCTAAAATTTATCTATCTCCAGAGGTAGAATATATCATGCTGATGTTATTGATTTCTAACAACTTTAGATGTCCGCTGCTGAACCAGTCTTTGATGACATGATTTTGATGAAAGTCAGATGTGACATTCACAGAAATTTTTCATGACATACCGTAGAATCTGATTATAGGTTTTAATGACACACACAGTGGTTTTGACATCAGAAAGTGATTATCTGACTAGGTATCAAATGTTAAGATCAAAGGTTGAAAATCTAATATTGCTTGGTATACTGGTAGTGGTGCTGTCAAACCAAGGAATTTCTCTTATTATTGCCAGAGAGATCTGACAGTATGAACGGAGAAAAATCGGCAGTGAAATCCTGATCTGTGTTCTGCAGAAAATATCAGTTGATTGGCATGCCAGGAATCCTCCTGACAATTTCAGTACTGGTATGAATAAATTCCATTCTCACAGATATAGGAGTGGAGCAAAACTGCAACAATGGCCCCTAGCTAAACTACCCCGGTTGAAGCGTGCCCAGCTTGACGTGGACTTTACCGCGGATTGCAGGGCTAATAATTGGTACCAGGACAAACTGTCTCACCCTGTTTGATAGCAAAATTGTACTGAACTGTACTCGGTCCAGACCGAGGACGGTAAAAATTTCGTCGTGTAAAAGGGGACACTGACATTCTTTGTCTTAACTAGAGTCATCAAGTGATGGTGCAGATTCGTCTCCGTCTGATGAGACAGCAATGTGGGGGGGTTGAACCTATTAAAAGTACGTCAAATCATCCTCCATCTTGCACTGTGTTGCTTCGATTTCTCCCACTGGGGCACCAAGAAAACCAATTACAAAAGATTGATTATCCGTTGATCTCAACTTGGCTCAGATCTCTAAATCATTACCAGCAGTCGATCATCTTTGAAGGAAAATTGATGGCTGAACCATTGTAGCTAGGGTTATTGAACTAAATTAACATACTCCACGCAGCGTTGAAATTTTTTTGATACTTGGACGAAAATTTTAACACTGCCATTGACGCTAGATCGCCATCTTGAAATCTTGACGTCATCGTTGCTGGGCTGGTGTATCACGTGACGCGAACTTCTTTTTCAAAATGGTATTATAGTATTTATCTTGTCGAAAATGAAACAGAATATTCACTTTATTATTACTTTATACCTACTCCACTGATGTTTGTATCACTCTATATATTACACCTATATTCAACGATCTAAATTGTAAGCGTAGAAAACGACGACGTGATGGGTAACCGCTTTACAAATAGAAGAATTTCTACTTTTCAAGATGGAAACCTAGTGCCGATACTAGTGGTGATATTCTCCGATATTGCCACCTAGCTAATTTAAGTAAATAAATTTCAATAGTTTCATAATTTTCAAAGAAACAAATTCTGCACATGTCTGCAATATCAGCCACTGCCCTGTCGTGGTTTCATTCTTAAAATTTTTCCCAGCAATCGATGCCAGATCAAGTGAGGCCATTCCTTTTGAGATGAGAAATGTCCATAAATACAGTCAATCATCTGGTCCTAGCTGGGGGTTGCATGTCCATGATGATAAGCTGCTCTGGATTACTAAATTAGTGCTTCATAGTGTAGCAGCTAGGATTTATCATGCCGACATTGGGTTTACTAAGTGTCTGGCTTGAATGTGAATTGTATGGTGCAATGACTGAACCATAGGAGAAGTATGTAGTGTGGAGCATGGTTNTTGATTGCAATAAATAGGCCTAGGATATCAGGGAGGACGCTCCGTCGATGACGCGACATCACTTTATCACGCACTGTGTGTACAAACCTGTACATCGTGCCTACATCGTGTACATCTGCGTGCAGCGCTAGCAGCAAGCTGCAGGAGTCGAAATGAGGTCGCAGGGCGCTTTCTTCAACGGATTATCCGCAGGAAATGCACCTGATGGTACAAAACCTCGTTGGGATAGGTCACTGAGTATCCACCTGGCCGACATTCGCTGCACTACCTCGCTGAATGCTCGAAGCGAGATGTGTTGGACGCCAGACGCCATTGTGGGAACACTGAGCGGGGGTCTTGGTTGTGTCACCCAGACCCGCTGCATTCAGAATGAGGCTAATGCATTATCCATTTGAAACATACGCACGAGATACCAAGGTATTTTAGAATCATGATCCATGTTAAAAGTTAAAGTTAAAGTTTGTAGTCTGATATGAACAACGGTAGAGGTTCTCATCCGACTACACTTTAACCCCAGTCTATCCTAAAACCTTTCAGTTAACTCAGATGAACTGCTCATTCAGCACTACAATCTGAGCATTTCCGACCGGCAGGCCTACACATATACACCTGGGTGGAGAGATGCCAGTAAGGCACACAGACTTGCCCAAAATTTCACGCCACAGTAGGATTCGAACCCGGGACCGCTCTGACCGCTAGTCGGACACCCGAACCTCAATGACTCATTGGCAGTTTCAAGAATAGTGTTAAAGGAATGCATCTTCATGCATAACCCTAGTTTCAATTTGTTCATACAAGAGAAAAAGCAAGTGGGAAAACATTTACGACTTCAATCCACTGAACTCGTGCTTATGAGCGAGTTCCACCGACACCGAGGGAACCCGTACACAAACTGATGACGTAAGATGCAAAATGGGTGTCACCTAGCTCTTAGTGGGAGTGGGAGTCGGGCTGCTGCGCAACCTATTCATTACTGGAGGCACTGGAACCAAAACTCTGAATTTCAACCCTTCATATTCATCAGAGTGGGTCAGTCAGCACACGACAGCTCAATATCTACTGCAGGTTGTCCATCTGATGACAGGGAATGCTGCACCCCATGCACCAACTGGAAAGACATGATTGGGGAAGATTCCTCCCCACACCATTTCCCCTGAAGCAGTCAAAGATTGGTATCCTGGTCCAACCTGAATCGAAACATGAGAAGTTGGGGGTTTTACGTTTGCTTCACTCCCACAATATCTGTCTCTCACCAAAGTCCCCAATGCAGGCAGGCCGTGATGCTTGTCATTCTAGCAGCACACCAAGATGGGTTTAACCTCAAAAGTGGCGACAAATATCACTGCCGTGGTCAATTTGTGTTATCTTATGAGACAATTAAATGCGATGGCAATATTGAACAACTACTTGGGGGAGCTTATGATAAAAGTTGGACTGATGAAGTTTATTTAAGACATCTAAGCCCTGGTTACACCTGTCTCAAATCCCCGTGCTTTTTTCATGTTCTGAGCCTTCGTTTGAGGTGTTTGCACGGCGTTAGCATGTCTCTTGCTCGTCGCATGGGGGCTTTTCGTCCATGCAGTTCAGCTTTAAGGGAGCTTCGTGAATAAGGTCCCTGATGTTTGGATAACATTCAATGACAATGTTGAGTATAGCTAAGGTTACACCTGTTGAAAATAACCGTGTTTTTCCAGACCCGTGTCAAACCCGTGTGTACGAAAAGCCCGGAGAGAGGTCACACTACTACACTGTAGTTAACCCTTTAGCACTCAAGCTTACGTAATTTTTAGCTCACCTGTGGTGAGCTTATACAATGGTTGTGCGTCCGTCGTCCGTCGTCGTCCGTCGTCGTCGTCGTCGTCCGTCGTCGTCCGNGCTAACGGACGACGACGGACGACGACGACGACGACGACGGACGACGACGGACGCACAACCATTGTATAAGCTCACCACAGGTGAGCTAAAAAATTGTATTGTCCAGAAACAGAGTGGCTTCAAAACAGTGCCAGTTTCAACCCGAACAAGTGAGTATTAAAAAAACATGATATTTTGGCCTAATTTCAAACTTTTGCCAAAAACACAGTTGTGTAATGATTTCATGTTTTATGGTCTTAAAATGTGTCCGAGTGGCCTTAGATTAGGCGTATGAAAAGAAAACGTGGCTATGAAAAATATTCATTGAGATATGCCGGAAAATTAGCTGGGCATTTATTATTGACTAAGGGTGTACATGTATAAGAGAAATTCTGGAGTTTTTGGATAGGCGGCGTATGCATCGCACATTTGTAGCAGATGAAATCCAGAATGGTTTTTCATGCCGCAAAAATTCCGGAAATCCGGATAAATTCAGAAAAGTTTCATCCCTGTTCCAGACTGTCTGGCCCATATTTTCAAAGCTGTTTTATCCGAAACCTGTTTTGACAAAAATCTGTTATATCATAAGAAGCATTTTAAATTCATATTTTACAAAGTGCTTTAAGATGAGACAAGATGAGAGTCGCCATTTGTAATGTAGAAAGTGCGCATGCGCAAAGCAAAAACCTCTGGTATGATGCGGCGGATGAATTTCTGTTTGGATGAATACATGTAGGCTTCTAATACACTGATGTGTAACTAAGTGTAAGAGAAAGTGATGCGGCCAATATGGCGACGATCCTAAAGGAGCAGAGGTTTATGATGTTGGGCACATGCATTGTACATGTAGAAGAGAAATTCTGGAGTTTTTGGATAGGCGGCGTATGCATCGCACATTTGTAGCAGATGAAATCCAGAATGGTTTTTCATGCGGCAAAAATTCCGGAAATCCGGATAAATTCGGAAAAGTTGCATCCCTGTTCCAGACTGTCTGGCCCATATTTTCAAAGCTGTTTTATCCGAAACCTGTTTTGACAAAAATCTGTTATATCATAAGAAGCATTTTAAATTCATATTTTACAAAGTGCTTTAAGATAAAATGTTGTTCTTAGTGAAATATTGTTTCAGCCAGCGTTTTAAATGTTAAAACGTGTTTTGCAGCAGTGCCAAGGCCAGGGCTTTCATTAATTTCTGATGTCAGGGTGTCATTGACTTCCACCGTTTTTTCCCGATGCGTCAATGACTCCCATCCCTGGAGGCCAATGCATCACCTGACTCCCTCATTTTGTGGTCAATGCGTATTGCCTTATTCACCATTATACATGTATATAGTCTGATCTTTTTTCCTTTTTTTTGACATGACGACTTGTTTGTGTTTGTATCGAAAACTTCAAAATAAAACACTGGTTTTCTCTTGCTTGTTGGTACCTTACATCATAAATCAATGGGTCTTCTCGCGAGGGACAGGCTGGGGAACAATATCCACGGATTTAAATAGAGTAAGCTACCACGCCATACAGAACAGACAGAAAGCCACGTGCTATGATAAAAGTCACGAAAATGAATTGTGACTCAGCGGTGTTGCCGCCTGGTGCCGAGTCATTGTGTTATCAGTGTATTGTGTGGAGAGATGAACGCGATCGTCAACAGAAAGTCAGGCGGCTGTGCGCTATCATTTGGCTATAATACTAAGGCGGAAACATCTTCTTGCCGCCGGGGTTGGGCGTTTCAGGAATACGGCCAGGAGCGGGATGCTGATGCGTATTTCGACGTTCATATAATAATTTTAGAGCGTATTTGACTTCTTTGAAGTTCAAGGCAATGCGTATTTGACGAACACTGCTATTCTTTTCGTGCGTAAATTGAGATTTCAGTGCGTAAAATACGTCCATACGCACGCTATTGAAAGCCTTGAAGGCCCGTAAGTGCTAGAATAAAATGCGTTTTAGCGTTAACCTCTTGATTACCGCCGACATACACATACGTCAGTCGTCGTAAATCAACAAACCTATATACCGCCGACGTAGCTATTGGTCTTTTCATAATGTATTGTAGTGTACAGTTTGGTATGCTCAGGCATGATTCTATCGGTGTGTACAGGTGCATGGATATCGTCTGCTTCTCATATAGTTCGACCTGCGTCATACAGATGGCGCCACTGTTGATATTTTGGCGGTACACGAGGAAGTCTACGTCGCGCACAATAGCCTATGCAACAGCGCTGAATAGACTGTTTGACTTATATGGACTTGCAACCAATATCAATTGATAGGCGAGTCAATCAGCTTTACAGAAATATATAATTTATGGGGTCTATCACAATAAACATGGGTACAAAAATATTTTTAATTACTTATGTCATAACTCTCAAAAATTAAAAAAGGCTCTGGTACAGACGGGTTTTTGAGTTGTGGTAGTCAAGAGGTTAAAACTGTTTGCAAATATGGGCCTGGTGTAACCTCTGCGATTGTTCCCCATCTATGAGTGTTATACTCCTGACTTGACAATAGGGGGACAGACAGAGAAACATGTTGATCTGTCTTCCAGCGTTTCCCAAACAATAAGTCACCCACAGAAACACTGGCAGATATAACATGTATAACACCTGAGGCTGTCGATGTGACTAAAAGAAGCCAACAGGAAGTTAGACATGCCCCTACCTTGCTCTAGCTAAAACACTTTTTATGGGAGATTTAAAATACGTTTGAGAACCCTTTGGGAAATGTGAAAGAAAAAATGTGTTTCTGTCGGAGTGTTCTAAAACTAAAACAATTTCTAGAATATGATTTTTCCTAAAAACATTGTTTCATCTTTTCAAAATGTATTTTAGTGTTAAAACAGCTTTGAAAATGTGGACCTATGTTTTCGCCCCATCGCTTCGCAAAATTTTCTCTGCTTGTCATTCTGTTTGCAGTGGCTCATGGTTTGGACTGTTCAATTAAGAGTCTGAAAATATAACATAAAGATAGCAACTCACTTGTTTTTATATCGCTGCAACTGAGCCCTCCATATTCACCGCTGCATTCACAGAATGGTTTACTATGCTTCACCACACACTTGCCATTCTTTTCACAACCCTTTGGGCATATGGCTGAAATGATACAATAAATTTTCATTTAAAACTAATAAAATTAATAAATATATTCCTATCACTTGGATTTCTACAAATTGGTGGTGGTGGTGGGGGGGGATTTATATTATAATATATTTTTTTATAAAGGGGCTGTTCACTTTCGGAACCATTTTCCCAACTAATTTTTCATTATGTTGCAGTTGTTTGATTTTCATGGTATTTCAGGTACATGTATATAATATTTTTTAATGTGAACTACATAATCCGAAGGCCCGGGAACTTCCGAAGGCAACTGCTCGGCAATTTCCGTAGACACTCGCATTTCCCCCCGGACACAATTCCAAGGCAGCCATCTTGAACGCGCAACAATTTCAATGCGTTCCTGGTGGTTTGGATGTGGTTCGCCTCATCACACCTGCGCATGAACAAAATAGGGCACACAAAAACGTTGCGTTATTGATCAATAATTGGCAGATTGGGTGAGGTAACGGTAAGTTTATATATAATATTATATAATATGGCTCAAATAATCCAGCAAATAAGGTTGAACATCTTAACAGGCCAAAATTCGACCAAAATAGTCCCACGGTTGGTCACGTGGGTGTGCTGATAAACAATATGGCTGCCTTGGACTTGGGTCCGAGGTGAAATGCGCCCCCAGTGGACAGATAAGCAGTTCGCCTCAGGTCGTTCCGAATGTACATACATGTACTGGTAAATCATGGAAGAAAAATGCGATGTAAGCTTCATTAATTAGGAAAACAAAGAGGATTTTTTGCAAAATGTCATGTTTGTTGTATTGGGAGAGTAATGGTTTATTTATTACTCATCGACAAATCATTACTAAACATATTGGTTTTGCTGAAATATTTACATAAAATGTGTGATTTTCTTCATTTCTGGACCCCTATTTAAGTGTGTGTGGGGGGGAGGGGGAGAAAGAACAGGACATCTAGGCCTGTCAGATATGAATGGAATGCTGTGGTAAAGATTATGGTTAAAGCTGAACTGCATGAACAAAAACTGGAGATCCGAGCACTAAAAAAAGACCACCACGCCACGGTGGTGGTCAAGAGAAATGCAAANCCCTTAAACCCACGGCAGCATTTTGTCGTCTTTTTCCTGGAAGAAAAGAAACCATCATTGATAAATCTTTGTCAAAAAATGTTGTTGTCGACAATCCATCACTTCCTGTGCCAAATTGAAGCAGATTGTTCAGGATGAACCATATGCTGTGTTCACATTGCCAAAACGGCTTCGAAACCGTTTTACTTATTCCGTTTCATAACTAAAATGCTTCCCGTTCACATTAGCCTAACTGGTGTCCCGTACAGATCGAACCTTAGGCCAGACTTTTTTTATTGGTTGGTTCATGGACCCGCCGCTGTGGAAAACAGAAGGAATAGGAAAAAATAAAAGCACATTTTTTTCGATTTCTCTGTGTCCGCCGCTCAGAAATCTTGCAAAAATTGAAAAAAATTAAAAATTTTATTTTATTTTTTCCCGCCCTCCGCTTCAATTATTCAGCAGACATTAGGGAGGTTTCAAAATCAAACGATAAACGTCAACGTTAACGACAACATTATTTTTGTACCGAAAATGCAATATAAATCTGGTTAATTACGAAAAATAACGTTGTCGTAAAGTTTACGTTTATCGTTTGAAACCTCCCTAATGTTAACTTCGCCGTACACGGACTTACTCATATTTGCATAATTCCAGTTGTGATCGCTGGGCCTGTGGAGTAATTATGTTAAAGTCGTCATCGGACATCTCAAGAATCGTCTTATCATCACAGGCAGCTTCGTCCGTTATTGTTTCAGGGCACCTGTGTACCCTAAAAGACATAAAGAAGACAAATTATCACTCTGACGTCAAATACATACACACATACATGATGGCATTTATATAGTGCCTTAAAGGTGCTCTAGTTCAAATTGTAAACATTACGGTTTGTTATACATGGTTGATTATAATAGTTATTTTTGCTTGGACAGGTGGCAGCACCGTGTATACCAAAACATTAATGTCATCTATTTTTATATCTATCTTGATAAATATTCTTGTACCGGTAACTGAAATATATTTATGATTTTACACTCAAAAACAAACAAAAAGTTGTGAAAGGCAAGATTTAATTCGATTTTATCTGATTTGTTAGGCCTAGTAGGCCTAGGGACTACCAGAAGTTGACAATAGGTGGCACACCCTAATGTTTACAATTTGAACTAAGAGCACCTTTAAAGCACTTTACAATGTTCAAACGCCCTCCCAAAAAGGTGATTCTTAAGGAGGGCCTTGAAAGAAATGAGGTGTGTGCAAGATGTCAGTCCTGTGGGTAGCCGGTTCCACAGTGTTGGTCTGGCTACAGAAAATGCCCGGTCACCGTTGTCTGTCTTTGGCACAGACAAAATGATGTTAGGCCTAGGCCTAGGCCTAGGCCTACCCCATGACCCGATGACCGTAGCCTACTGGGCGTACCGGTACCACCTGAGACTGACTTCTCACATGGATGAGTTTGCATAAGTATGCTGGCGCAACCTACACTGCTAACACAGCCATAGCCTATGATCACCTATACCTAGGCCTATGGCAGGGCTCCCTAGGTGATCACGAGGACTTTATAACTCACCGGCGCCCTTCGAAGTCTGGAGGGCTAGGTCCAGGAAAAACTGTACAGTGGGACCATGGGACAAGCTGGTAGTGCGTAATAAAAACACCCTGTAACATGTAAATGTGGGCTATCAAGACATAGGCCTAATTTGGGGTAGGTTATTCAGAATTGGCTCCTTTTAGATCGGAATATAGTAGCCTAGTCTAACATGTCTAATACATACTATTACTAGGCCCGTTTTATTTTAGCCTGATATTTACCGTCCCCGGCAGGGGTGTAAGGATAGGTACTGGTTTCAGGGCTGTGAAATGGCGGCGATTTCGTATGATATTTACATTGTCCGAGAAAATCGCCAATAAAAAGAGTTAGGCCTAGGCCTAGAATCATTCATGTCATTGGAAACTCAAATATGATATTCTCAACAAATGCCACTTGAGCCGGTGAAAATTTGAATTGGCTCCTAGGCCTATGTGTAGTTTTTGAATTATTTGGCAAAATGTAGGCCTATGTAGGCCTACAGTGGGTCCTACTAAATAGCGTCAGCAACAAATTTTAGCGTCAGCAAGCGTCAGCAACTTAAAAGTTGGCGTCAGCAAGGTTTTATATGTTCAG